>MJUU01015585.1:6790-17958 GCA_002080025.1 Modiolus philippinarum | reverse complement strand
GGGGGAAATTTCCAAATTATTTAGGCGATATGCAAATTTTCTGGACCTTCTCCAATCAATTACTTGAAGTAAGTAGTATAAATACCGGTCGAAAATCTAAAATTAGTAACACTATGCACAAGGTTGGTCATCGAGAAAAATCACCATCTCATCCAAAAAATTATCTAAAAAATTTGGATAGTATAAATAAAATCATGCCATCCAAAGATTATCATGGATCGCTTCAAAGATTCCGTCTGTGATGATAACAGACCAACTTCATGACCCGAAAATCCAAAATTCTGCAATAACCAACTGAAAAGGAAGAAGGGGCAACTTTGTAAGGGAAAACCAGGGAAAAATGGACTTTGCTGGAGGCATACCCAACGGCAAGACGACGCCGATCAGCCGATCGGAAGGAAATTTTGGGTGGCCGAGACAATGGGGAACCTAGGAAAATCGCCAAAGAGGAAGGGGTGAAGAAGGGATATAGTAGAAAAAAATAAGCTTGACTTGGTGCAGCTCATCGAGTCGGCATCCATCCGGAAATTCAAACGTCTGGAAGTATTCACCAGGAAATAGCTCAAGGCGATTGCGAGGCGGCGGGGATCACCAATATCTCCAGGCTGAAGGAATATTAGCTGGTTGAGAAAGTGAAACAGGGCATTGAAGAAGCCGCAGACCTTATCCAGGTTGAGGACAAGCGGGAGGCCTTGGATGGGGTATTTAGCACGGACTTTCAAGCCCAAGACGCAACAAGACGTAGAGACTTTCATCATGCTAACCTGGGGGAAAATGCGAAGCACGATTTCGGAGGGGCTGGCGGAAAAGAGGGGTTTGAAGGCGGAGATAATCCTCTAAGTGGCGATGGTGAAGATCAACCCGGAGACCGGTGAGAATATCTACGCCAACCCAAAATTCCTGTCGGCCTTGAGGGTTATCACCGAGTCGGCAGATTTGGACGAAGTGATAGCGCGGATGGAGGATAAGGTCATTGAGAGTGCGTTGAGAAGCTTTAGATTCAGCTGAATAATTACTAGCCCCTCAAGGGAAGCTCATATTTCCCTCTTCCCAAGAAGCTTGTTTCCAAAAAATGCAATATTAAACGTGCAAAATGAGGGTCAGTAGTGCTTCAAATGGGCGATCCTCTCGGCCCTTCACCACGATGCGGTAGATCAGAAGCAGACCAAGCGAGTAAAGCAGTATGAAAAGTGGACGGACGATCTCAGGTTCGACGGCATCCAATTCCCAGTCTCACTCCGGGCAATCGATAGGTTCGAGAAGCTCAATGAGGGGATCAAGGTCAACGTATACGGAATCGATGGCGGGAAAGAGGGAGGGACCTCCCCTATAAGGATATTTGAAAGGGAAAATACCGTGGCAAAGCCCGTGGATCTCATGCTGGTGGCTAATGATGAGACGCGGCACTACTGCTTGGTGAAGAATCTCTCGCGGCTCTTGACGGCGCAGGTAAGCGATCACGTTTGGGAAGCTTACTTCTGCCGCCGAAGTCTGAACCACTACACTCGGCGAGACAAACTTGACCAGCACATGGAGTATTGACGTCAGAAGGTGGTGAAAATCGAGATGCCGAGCGAAGAAAGCTACGTCAGCTTCCAAAGCTATATCCGGCCGATGAAGTTGCCATTCGTCGTCTACGCAGACTTCGAGTTCTTCATGACCAAATGGGGGCCTGAACCGACAAAGGCTGGCGAAGACGGAATCATGCAGCAGCTGAGACGCATGATGAAGACTACCTTCCAGAAGGTAGAAGGGGGCGAGCCGTCCGAACCTCATACCAAGATCCTACAGAAGCAAGTACCATCGGGATGCTGCTACCACATCAAGTAATTCGATGAGCAATATACGCCAAGGAGCCCGTGATCTACACTATACAGCGGGAAGGGGACTTCGAGTGCTTCATGACCAAAGGGGGGCCTGAACCGACAAAGGCTGGCAAGACGGAATCATGCAGCAGCTGAGGCGCATGATGAAGACTACCATCCAGAAGGTAGAAGGAGGCGAGCCATCCGAACCTCATACCAAGATCCTACAGAAGCAAGTACCATCGGGATGCTGCTACCACATCAAGTAATTCGATGAGCAATATACGCCAAGGAGCCCGTGATATATATCAACAGAACGATTTCAACAAGCCAATGGTGATGACGGGGAAGATAAAATCGCTTTGGCCGAAGCTTCCAAATGGTCAATATTCGAGCAGGAGGTTGGGGAGGATAGGGTAATGGACCATTGCCACTTCAAGGGCAGATTCCGTTGGGCTGCGCACAATGAGCGCGATCTGAGCTATCAGGCGTCGAAATTCATCCCGGTCATCTTTCATAACCTGGCAGGCTACGAAGCCCATCTCTTCATCAAGGAACTGGGGGCTTCTAAGGGGAAGATCGATTGCATCCCCAACACGGAGGAGCGCTACATATCATTTACCAATAGGCCAGAGAATACGCTCTATCAGCACTTGCGATTCCTAGACGGCTTCAAGTTCATGGAGGTAAGCCTACAGAAGCTGGTAGAATCCATGCCAGCCGATACTTTCACTAATATTAGGCGGGAATTTGGGGACAAGCCGATGGACCACGGGCTCTTCAAAATTGGACACTTTGAGTCGGAGAATGGGCAAAACATCACCTTGCGCGAAGTGATTTACCGGGAAAAACTGAAGCATATTGGGACGCACCGCAAGACTACGAGCTGTGGAGTAGATATACCAAGGAGGAGAAGGTGGATAAGGATGCTCAGCAGACGCTCTTGCAGGATTATTTGGCCCTTGGTGAGTGCCCGATACGATATTACCAGCGCCATGGTTTCGGAAGGTATTGGACGGGCGAGAAGATCGGCCTCCAGAATATCAGCCGCCGCATCCGGCATACCCTATGCGCAGATCATATGATCGATATTGATAAGAAGAATGCGCATCCGACTATGCTCTCCTTGTATTACCATGAAAATGGCATCTTGTGGACGTGGATCGACGCATATATCGGCGACCAGGAGAAGCTAATCGCGGACCTGATGGCCTACAAGGGAATCACTAGGGATGACGCCAAAACCTACAAGCTCACTATCATCAATGCATGACGCACCAGCCTGGCTCCGGGAGTATATTGGGGGATGCAGCAGATCATGGAGGAAGTGATCATGCTGAATCCTGACCTGCATAAGCTTGCCTGCGAATCCGAGGAGAAAACGACGGACTACAATATATAGGGCACAACCGTGCATTACGTCATGTGCTCCCTGGAAAATAAGGCTTTGATGGCGGCCTTAGACTACCTGACAGAGCAGGGGATCGAGGTGGGGGTACTCGTATTCGACGGAATGATTCATAAGAAGGGGGTTCCGCGCACCAGGTTACCCGAGATTCTTCAAGGCTGCTCTCAGAGGGTGAAGAAAATCGTCGGGGCTGATATCACCATCATGGTCAAGGGGATTGACGAAGGGTATGATATCCTCACCGCGGCGAACGGGAAGAGAAGCAACCCTTACGACTATATGGATAGGTCCGAGAGGCTTCAGGATACCGAGCCCCACCAAAAGAAGCCTTACACAGCAGGCTTACCGGTGAGCATATCAGTGAGGAAGATTACGCGCACGCTCAGAAGGGGTGGGATGCCTTTGGATGCAAGACCATGTGCGATTATCACGATCTCTATCTCGAGACCGACGTGATCTTGCTCACCGACGTCTTCGAGAATTTCAGCGAAATCTGTATGAAGCACTATGGTCTCGATCCGGCGCTACTACACAGCACCAGCGGTTAGCGTACGACGCCGCGCTCAAGGTCAGCGATATCACCGACCCCGATATGCTCTCATGGTTGAGAAGGGGATTCGTTGGGGCTGACCATGGCGTCTCAGAGATATGCTCTGGCGAATAATCCCTACGTGCAAGATTTCGATCCTAGCAAGTCGACCAACTATTTGATGTACCTGGACGCTAATAATTTCTAGGGGTGAGCGATGAGTCGGGTCCTACTAACCGGAGATTTCAAGTGGATCGATCCTTCGGAAGTCCAAGACCTTAGCATGCTCGGCGAAGAGGATGAGCGAGGGTATATCTTGGAGGTTAATCTCGAATATCCCAGGGATCTAAACGATCGCCACAACAATTATCGCTTCGCGCGCTCTCGAATATCCCAGGGATCTAAACGATCGCCACAACAATTATCGCTTCGCGGGTACGTATTTTCGCGGAAAGTTGCTGACCGTGAAATTCTTGAAAACAAGTACACCGCGAAAATAAGTACAATTACAGTACGTGGTCAACTACGTGAATCTGAAGTAATATCTTGCCCAGGGTCTGAAGCTGAAGAAGATCCATTGCGTCCTCCGATTCACACAGAGCCCATGGTTGAGGGCGTACGTGGAGAGCAATACGGCTTGCTGGACGGCAGCATCCAGCGCTTTTGAGAAGGACTTCTTCAAGCTCATGGTCAACTGGGTATTCGGGATGACCATGGAAGATATCCTCAATAGGGAGAACGTGTGGCTTGTCAATTGCGATAAGGCCGCCAGGAAGTTTGTGGCCAAGCCCAACTTCAAGCACAGGACGGCCTTCAGCGAAGTTCTGGCTGTCGTCCATCTGCATCGCACCAACCTGATCTTCGATAAGAACATCAACCTAGGATTCTCCATCCTTGATCTATCAAAGACCCTGATGGCCGACTTACGGTTATCTGAAACCTCGGTATGGCTACCGACTCAGCATCTGCTATACGGATACGGATAACTTTATCTGCGATATCCAGAAGGTGGACGTATACACGGGTATGGCGGAGAACGTGCAGCAGTGTCCAACTATGCCCCAGACCATGCCTCCGGTATCCATGTCGGCGTAAATCAAAGTGCTCGGCAAATTCAAGGATGTGTGCGCCGGCCACCCGATGAACGAGTACTTGGGTCTCAAAGTGGATCACGAGAAGTGCAAGAAGATCGTGATCGAGACCAATGTGACCTTCGCCGACTATAAGGAGTGCATGGATACGGGCAAAGAGAAATATCGCTCGATGAATATCATCCGGAGCCGGCTCCACCACGATGTCTCAAGACGTGCAAGAAATCTCTCTCCTGTTATGTCTATTAACGCCACATCCTACCTGACGGCATCAGCACTATCGCCCATGGTCACTACTGAATCACCCACGATGGACGCGGTCGCTCCACCCCCTCCAATCTCAGAATTTCTTGAAGTCCGTCAGCATCGGGAAAATCTTCTTGCTTCGCCGCCCCATCTACTCTTGTCAGGCTCTGACAGGTGCAGATGCCCATCACTTCTTATCTGCTCCTGGCAGGCTCTGACGGATGCCCATCGGTCCACAGATAAATTGATAAGCCCCTCATCAATCTTGAGCTCGAGCAAACCGTTAAGAATCTGCACATCCACCACTTCAGAGACGTTTCATGCGCAACGACCTGCCATCCAAGCCCATAGAACTCGAGTGATGTATCCAGAATCATGATAATCTCGCAGGCCCTGAAACTCATTGGACTTGCTGGTTCAAAGACCGCGCCCAGAGAATCTTGTTTGGCCCATACGGATTGCCGTCCTCCACCGATCTGAGACGATATATCGGCCTACCGATTGATCGTAATACAGACGAAGTGCAGCCCCGCGGATCGGTCATCTGTGGCCATCTGCCTTTACGTCTTGAAGCGACAATCGGAAAGTTGGACCTTCGATGACGTCGTCCTCACCCTGCTACAAAATGTATAGATAAAGTATGGTCGATAAATCTCGTCTAAGCGTGGGCCTCACCAGAAGAGCCGACCGTAAGGGTGATATCGGAGAGGATCTGGATATGAATTTAAATTGCACTCTGGATATGACTTCTAATTGCATCGTCAATCTCAAGCAACCGGAGAAAAATGCGGACGCCGCCACGAAGAGATTCGTGAATCAAGCCACGAAAGCCTGCTGGGGATCATTGCCAGTCGGATTGCTTCACCCATGAATTAAAAGATGCTGGATATGCCAACCACTTTATAAAGATTTCCTTGACACCGCCCTTGGTTCGTCGCCGCAAGATATCCGCGATGCGATAGACATCCTGGTCGTTGCACCTTAACTCAGGCTCGTAGAAGGATCCCTGGATCTTTTCACCCTTGAAATCCTTAAGACGATAGGGCGACGGCTACGTGCGCGGGACGTGCGAGACGGCGAGGACTTCCTCTTTCCAGCTGGGTGTAAATCCCTTTTCGAAAATTCTATTCTTCTTCGCGATCTGGTACCTATCCCCGGGCTCGAATCGCAGCGGCTGCATGGGTGGAAGATCTCTGTAAATTCCAGAAGATCTTGGCTTGATTCTCCTTCTGGCTGGCGGTGATGGGAGTCATCTTGATGGATCGATGCTTGGAGGTATCATACTGCCCTACCAGATCCTCCAAGATGGGAAGGTAGCTATAGGTGCGCGTGCTATTGGCTGAGATATATATGAACAGTCTCTTCTTCATAGTGCGATTCCAGCGCTCGACGACGCTCGATTTCTCCTCATTCTCCGTAGAGTGTGGCTCGATCTCATGCTTCCGGAGCAGACCCTTCACCTCCCTATCATAGAATTCGGAGCCCTTATCCGTCCATAGCTTCTGGGGAATACGATCCTTGAAGACGGTCGGGTTGCATCGCGCACCGTGATCCCCATCTTATCCTTGAGCGGCACCAGCCAGCCATACTTGGAGAAAACGTCGATGATGCTCAAGAGAAATTTATAGCTCGATTATGGAGGGAGAAGGCGCTCATATCCACTAGATCGGTGGCCCAGGTATCGTCCACCCCACCCACCAACATTCGCCTCTTCTCAGTCTTACGACGGACGGGCTTGTACAGCTCTTCGGCTAGCTGGTCGGACCAGAAAACTTTCTTTTTTTGATTCCCAGCCCAAATACCTTGGAGCTGATGAGTGGTCTGACGATGCTACAATCCATGCGCTCGCGGGCCATGTGCTGCTGAATGCCGTTCAGCTTCTTGAGCATGGTCTTATCGCAGATGGAATTGCGGGCGAGCGTATCCTGATGCTGAGCATAGCAGAGATCGTGGTGATAGATGATCTTATCCACGCGATTGATTGGAATCGACCAGGGTTTGGGGTGCCGGGGCCGGTGAAATTAAGCATTGTTAATGCATTTCCACGGGCATGCTATTGAGCATTTTGTTCCAGAGCTCAGCGCCTGACCCAGCGATAAATTGGGATTTCTTGGAGCCGAAGACGGCGCAGGTTTCTACCTTCCGCAGCTTCCCGTTACTTGCCACCACCTCGTGGACCCCTAGCGTATCGGTGGGTTTTCGGCATTTCACGCAGTAGATCATGCTTTATCTATATAAATCGACGTGCACGACATCTTTTACTATGCCGCCGCACCCACCAGGAGCAATCACTATCTCCTCCCAGCGATCGATTCGTGGTCTGATAGTCGGGAAGTCGGGCTGCTGAATAATCTTCTCCTACGTTCTAGCTGGTTGGACTACTATCGCCTCTACGTCCTCGGGAAATATCTGCACCAGCCACTCTATCAGCTGTTTCGAGCGGCGCTGTAGAAAGGTGTGACCAAAAAGGCCATCCGAGAGCTTCTCACCTTGCAGGACGAATATCCGCTGCCAGATCCCGTCGAGGGCCTTGTGAGATCGATGCCGCCTTCTTCGAGCAGAACGGTGACGTGCCCGATCCCCGCTTGCTCGATCCGACTGATAAGAATCTGATGGTCTTCGACCATTTGATGCTGAGCAAGCAAAATAAGTGCGAGGATAACTATGTGGGCGGTCGCCAAAATAACGTCGAATGCTTCTACCTCTGCCAGAGCTACTTCAAGCTGCCGCGCAGACCATCCGTGAGAATGCAAACTTCATCAGGATGATCGGAATCTCGACCATATTCATCGCGACTACTCCACTGACCTATTGCTCGACCAATTCAAGACCCTCTGCCAACGATGCTGATCTGAGCTCCACGGCTTCGTGACCATCTATCTGACCAGAGACCGGAAAACATCGGTTTAAACTAGATGAATTCTTCGTAGTCCCAGATAATTTATGAACTCCATGATAAAAGATATTCTCTTTGCGCAATTCGTCAAGCAGATCATCCTTTGGAGAGATATCTGCCGTAGCTGCTCGCTCGAGCGTCCCATAAAGCAATTCAAATATATCAGGCGATGCTGGTACGCAGTAGAGACTGAGGACTGCGGGTGATTCGGGTTTGTATGGCTCAAGCCTCGTCACGCCCCGGACAATATCAGGACCTTTGGGAGATATAGCACCAAACCCCGTCCTCTGCTTCAGCCTTCCTGCTGTCAACCAATGGCGAGAGGGCATCTATGCCAGCTTCCTTGCTGACCAGGAAAATATCTGTGCAAGAAGCATATCTATCCTATCGTCGAAGGTGCGATCCCAGCACGCGTGCAAGACCAGAAGAGTCTGCATGAGAACTGCCCAGAAGGATCCACCGTCTGTCGTCTTCATCGCCTGAAGCCCTCTCAATCGCCAAACGCTCCGCCCGAAATCCCTTCCCAATGCCAAACGCTTCCCCAACCTCCCCTCAAACGCCAAACGCTTCCCTAATCGTCCCGCCGAACGCCCCCTCAAACGCCAAAAGCTTCCTCGAATCTCTTACGCTCAAGGATCGTCGCCGGGGCCGCCAAGTACGGCCGATGGTGGTGAGGTTGTCTGCCTTTTCGAAAAGCCATGATTGGAGGCATCCCTATTTAAATGAGCTTCATCAAGATCACGAGCAAGGAGCAGTATTATGCTCTGACAAAGTCGCTGCACTATTGAAGCAGAATATCCAGGCGAGTCAGCTGAAGAAGCGCTTGGAGAAGCTGGGGGTATACGAGACATCGGCAGTTTCTTCAAGAACGTGGTGGAAGCCTAGGAGAACGCCGCCTTGGAAATCATCAAAAATATGCAGCTCCACTCCAAGCCTCTGTGGCCCCTCCTCCAGACTTTGCAGACCCGCTTCCTATCGAAGAGGATCCTTGCACCATCCTAGGGCCCGAGCCCAGCACTATCTTCAAATGAGCATGACCAATCAGGTGAATCATACCTTTTGGCTGCGATCACAGAACGGAGGAATTTGCATCGGGAATGATCCGGTTACTTTCAACGGCGACGATCTGCTGGTCAATGGCCAGCGATATAAGGGGATATCGCTATGGGAGCTCATGGTGATGAAGAAGTCCGAAGATTTCGATATGAACGATCTGGATGCTTACGGCGATATTCTGAAGAAGACCTATGCGATCTACCAGAATAATAGTGCCCTATCCAAGACCCCAAATCCAACCGCAGCTTCAATTGGAAGGCCATAATATCCCATTTCTATGATGAGGATAAGAAAGGAAGCGGGATGCTCTTCCTTCCATCAGACCCGACTCAGCTCACCGAGCGTTTAGATTTTTCCGCCGAGGTTTTCAAAGCTGGAAATAACCGGCGTCCGCAATGGGATGGTAGTCATCCTCGACGCCCTCCGTGGAAAGTTTATCGATAATCCTAGGTATAACCACCACATCGTAATATCCTTAGATAAATTATGCTTGTCAGGAAGCACGGATATCAACACAAATATGCGTTTGGGGGAAGGGGTATATACCATACCATGAAGTTTTGTCCAGCAGACTTTGGATCGACTTTCCAATTTCCCTACGGAAAAGCCTTAACCACATATAGTGGGTCTTGAAGTTCTTGCCTCTTACTAACCCTCACCCAAATATCTGGGTGGGTAAACTCCTGTGAACTGAGTATTGGAGGTCCAAAGTTGAGAGGTCCGACCCAAACTTGTTATTTCTCACCGACTTTGGAGTGACTTTGCAATTTTCCTACGGAAAAGCTTTTAACCACATATGGTGGGTCTTGAAGATCTTGCCTCTGGCTAACCCTCACCCAAATATCTGGGTGGGTAAACTCCTGTGAACTGAGTATTGGAGGTCCAAAGTTGAGAGGTCCGACCCAAACTTGTTATTTCTCACCGACTTTGGAGTGACTTTCCAATTTTCCTACGGAAAAGCTTTTAACCACATATGATGGGTCTTGAAGATCTTGCCTCTGGCTAACCCTCACCAAAATATCTGGGTGGGTAAACTCCTGTGAACTGAGTATTGGAGGTCCAAAGTTGAGAGGTCCGACCCAAACTTGTTATTTCTCACCGACTTTGGAGTGACTTTCCAATTTTCCTACGGAAAAGCTTTTAACCACATATGGTGGGTCTTGAAGATCTTGCCTCTGGCTAACCCTCACCCAAATATCTGGGTGGGTAAACTCCTGTGAACTGAGTATTGGAGGTCCAAAGTCGAGAGGTCCGACCCAAACTTGTTATTTCTCTCCGATTTTGGAGTGACTTTCCAATTTTCCTACGGAAAAGCTTTTAACCACATATGGTGGGTCTTGAAGATCTTGCCTCTGCACTATGAACAGAAAAAAGTACTGTCCATACCAGGAACAGTGATTTTTTTACTGTCATTCACTGTTCTCTGCTGTGGTAGTACTGTGATATATCTATTAACTACTGTCAAGAACTGTGCCAATCGGGGACAGTCATTAACAGTAATACCCAAGTACTGTGATTAACTGTCCAGTACTGTAACAGTAACACACAGTAAAGGACAGTCTTTACGACTACTGTCATGCACTGTCCCGGATTGTTACAGTTCATGTCAGTTATTGACAGTATTTGGTGTTACTGTCATGCACTGTCCTTGATTGTAACAGTGCATGACAGTTAGCGACAGTATTTGAAATAACTGTGTTGCACTGTGGCGGATTGTGACAGTGCAACTCAGTTAATAGCAGTGATTTTTTACCGTATATGTACAAGTTAATTTCTTTTATCTATAATTATCTAAAATTTTCAAAATCAATCTATTTTTATAGATAAATTGTAATAGTGTTCATGGATATTTATTTATTTAATTTTGTTAAAGTATTTAAAAAATAAACTTTTTTTATCTTAAGATTAACTCAGTTGCCAATATTTATTTTGCAACTGAATGTTTGTTTTTTAATTTCCAGCCGCAAATTGCAGATAGATAGAACGGTAACATAGCTATTACATACGAATTTCCGGCGATGGTCTCAGAAATATCTGCATTCAACGTTATTTACTCATTCAAAAGGAAAGTTTCGTGTTTATTTCATTAAACTTGTCAGCACCATAAATGTATGTATATCCGATATTTAATTGCTTT
>MJUU01015580.1:13516-26029 GCA_002080025.1 Modiolus philippinarum | reverse complement strand
CACACCTCATTTGTCTGCTACTTTGTGAGCTCTACTGTACAGCTAATCAAATTGATTATCGTTACGTTTACTTTGAATTACCGTTATCAAAGTTTTGGCTTCGTCAAAAGCAGAGACCATATTGCAATCTGTCTTTTGTAAAAAGAGTGTTAAGGGTTCTAACAAGCTTAATACTAGGGATGTCAACGAGTACTCGAATACTCGAGTATCGCTCGGAAGGTACGAATATCGAGTACCTAATTGGTACTCGAATACTCGGCATTAAAACTGCCATTCTCTTTGTTAATACAACTGCCACCGTATTTCAGAGCATTACGCTTTAAAACTAATAAACTCGTTACTGCCTCTAAATAGATACTATTTACTAACATTTATTGAACGTCTAAAGAAACGTGTAGTCAGTACTTAAAATTCAAAAGCAAATATCTCCCTAAATACTTTTTTTTATCATGTTAAATTTCTTTCAAGCGATTTCTGTATTAACAAAAACAAAAATCTGAAAAAAAGCGAAACAGTTTTGAATTTTCAATTTCATTTTCTCAAAAAAAATAGTAAATAAAAAAATCCTTCTCACCTCCAAATGCAAAAGCGATGAAAAACAATGAAAACTGAACCGTTTGTCGTAACAGGTGTAAGACATGGGGAGAAATAACTTTTAACATATCAATTCTCAGCAGACTTTTCTTTTCGTACACATTAGAGCACATTTGTTGTTGTAGCTTTAAAATGAATTTTTATTTGACGAAAATGGGCTTGCTTTATAGGCCATGGGCTGAAATCACTTTCCGTGCATCCCCCCACTTCCCATCTAGACCGTTTTTTTTTCAGTCCTCCTATATCCCCTCTTCAAAATAAAACATGTTAACACGAATATAACCTGCACGCATAGACAGTATAGGGCCACTTTTATAGTACACCGCAAAAAATTCTTGTACTTTCGTTTTAACCTAAGTTTCATCCTTTAAGCTCCATAATTATTTAATGATAAGTAATATGTAGTGAAATTTGGTACCAAATTAAAGCTACTTTAATATCCTTTACAATGAACTCAAATTTGGGCACTTTACGCCATTTTTATGATCTGGGGATGCAAAAATGTACCCCTCCCCCTGCAAAAAAATAGCGAAAATGACCATTTTAGGCTGTCAATTCCTTACAGATAAACAACCCTCGTCATTTGATCTAGTTTTTATGACTAACTTATCTGTTGTGATACAATGTTGGAAAATAAAACCATTAATGTCCATAAATTTTAGATTTTCGGTATAAATGTTTTGAAAAATGGGAATTTTCGGAATTTTATTTTTTCACAATTTCGACTTTCTGACTTTATGGTCGTAAAAATCTGAATATATATTTAATAATTGCCGATGTAATAATGATTTATGATATGTTAGCAACAAATCGTGCGCAAACATTTTAGTTTCAGACGTATTGTAGGTTCAGAAATGTGAAAATTAGCACCCCTCCCCCTGAAAATTAAGGGAAAATATGAAATATTCAGGCTCTAAATGATTAAAGAATAATGTTTTATTGGAATTCTAGTGTGTATTTCACTAAAGCTGACATGCAGAAGATCATTTAAGTAAATTTAAACTTTTTAAGAGGTGTCTTTTTGATTCTTCTGCTCGAATTTGTATGCAAAATGGGAATTTTCCGTTTTTCAGAATTTCTGCTGTTTTGACTTTGTGATGCAAATACTTCATGAAATTGATATATAACTTCAAAATGTTGATTAGATGTCCTTTCATTATATCTAAGCCATAGGAAAATATATTTTTAAACATTTTTAGAATATCTACAGTCTCATACAAACATATAACCCCTTACCACAAATATTCAACACAATTTATTTCATTTTATTCAGCTTGAAAAGCTTAAACATTGTATAAAGGTCCAATAACATATCATTTCAAATACCAAAATACACAAAGACTCCCATATATCACAAATGAGATCATGTGTGTGGTTTATGGGCAGTTATACAACAATTAAACTTCGAATCTTGTAAAATTCCGAAATGCTGAAAAATTCCATTTTTCACAAAAATCGCCCAAAATATACAATTTTACCCATATTTTGGCGTTAAAATTGCATATTGCGATATATAGAATGCATTTTTTAAAAGAAAGTAAAACATTAGTATGTTTTGTTCATGTAAATGTACAGAAATACATATTCTGGGGATTTTTAAGCATCATTTTCCTGGGGTAGGGGTAAAATTTTCGGAATTTAGAGTCACATTGAACACTCGTTGTTCTTCTAAACATTGTTTTTATATAACTTATATATCGGTTAGAACAATAAATTGGAATATCTGCATATAGATACTCCAGATTTCCCACATATAACTATTTAAAAGTGAATTTTGGACAAATAATCCCAATTTTTCATCAATTCTGTACAAAATATTAAGTTTAAGCTGACAAGTGGGACTTAAAATGACAAATCTTGATAGAAATTATGCAACATTGTTATATTCAATGCAGATTTTGTTTTTTTGTTTTTGGTTCTTTTTGTGCGAATATAGTAAAAAAACTGACTATCATAGGGAACATTAGTTGCGGTAGGGGTAGGTTTTTCGGTATCTAGAGTCACATTAAACACTCCGTGTTTATCAAAACAGTGTTTTAAGACATCAAATGTATCGCTCAGAACAATTAAATGGCATAGTTGCAGATGAATCCTCCAGATTTGACATATATTACGGTTTAACAATGAACTTTGGAGAAATCTGACATGTTGAAAATTCCCATTTTTCATCAGTTTGGGCCAAATATTGAGTTTTAATCAACAAATGGCTGTTAAAATACCAAATTATGATGTAATTCATGCAACATTGTCATATATAACACACATTTTGAGTGTTCTAGTTATTTTTATGCGAACTTGGACATAAAATTGACAATTTTAGGGAAAATTTGTTGGGGTAGGGGTAAGATTCTCTGTATTCAGAGTCACATTAAACATCCCTTGATATTCTAAACACTGTTTTAAGACAACTCGTGTATTGCTAAGATCAATTAATTGGGATATCTGCAGATATATCATCCAGATTTGCCATATATAACGGGTTAACAGTTAACTTTGGCCAAATTTGAAACAACGGCAGTAGAATACCGAAGGAACAAAGGGGTGATATTCACAAAAATCGAAGTCCAAAGACAGGGCAAAAACAAGAACACAGAAAACAATGACGTTAGACACAAAAACAATGACGCCAGACAGACACAAAGCACAGAACCAGAAACCACAACATTCAGAACAAAGGCACTCACAGTGTGAACTCCAGTGAAACTGAGAGTGACATCAGGTGCTCCGGAAGGGTAAGCATGTCCTGCGCTGTTAACAGCACCCGTCACACTGTGAGTGATTCAATCCGGGAAAATGTCAAAGTCGGTAGTCAAATCCGGGAAGACGTGAATCTAGCTGAAAATGTCCACTTTCATTTGGGATACTGACACATCATATCTTTCAATGATGCTATGGTGACGGCCATAGAATTTCTTGAGGGATGAAATTAACAAAGGTTGAACAAATCCCTGACTAAGCAGCTTTTGGGACAGTGTTTTTGCTCTGTTCAAAAAATCACTGTACAAACTACAAGCTCGACAGTAACGAATCAACTGTGAATGTACACTCCATAGGCTGGAGAGGTAGGTATATTGCTGCTAAGAAAGGGAAAGTTCACAATGGGGAAATTAAAATCATCACGCTTGTCATATAGCTTAGATTTCAAACGTCCATCTTCGTCAATATACAATAAAAGATCTAAGTACGAAGCTGAAGTAGGTGTTTCAGTTGCTTCTTTAATTCCAAGCTCATTTGGATAGATCTGATGTAAATAATCCTTAAATTTAGGATTATTAAGAGAAAGCACATCGTCTATGTAGCGGAAGCTGAAATTAAAGGACTGGGCTAAATGTTTTTGTTTTCTTTGAATAAGCCCTTGTAAAAACTTGGCCTCGTACGAGTAGAGGAAAAGGTCAGCTAAAAGCGGCGCACAGTTTGTTCCCATAGGAATCCCTATTGTCTGTTGGAAAACACGACCTCCAAATTCGACAAAAATATTGTCGATCAAAAATTCTAACATTTTGATTACGTCAGTATCGGTGTTCTTCTTATTTGAATCGGTGTGGTTCTTAACAAAATATGTCTTGTCTTTCCCTACAACTAAATAGGTGTATCTGCGTTCTCCATTTTTTGTGCAGAAACATTGATGTATTAAATCTGTAATCTTTATCACATTGGCTAGGGGGAAGGTTTGGGCCCAATAAAACTAGTTTAACCCCGCCGCAGCAGGTTTGCGCCTGTCCTAAGTCAGGAAATTTATTAATCCTTTGTGTGTCTTGTCTGTTTTCTAGTTAGTTCACTTTATGTCTATCGGAGTCTAGGAAGATGCTTATTTCGCTGAACTTGATTACCCTTTTATTTAGGGGCCAACTCCGACCTACCGTTGGATGTGGGGTTTCCTCACCGTTCATTGAAGATCTTATGGTGGCTTTGAGTTGTTATTGCTCCCCTTAGGGTCGTTGTCTCTTTGACACATTCCCCGTTTCCCTTCTTTTTCTTAATTAGAAATTTCAGTTTATTGTGTGGCAGGGTTGTATAAAGTGTAGAAAAGTCAAAAGTTTGAATGCTATGGCAATGGGTAAGACTGGTTGAGGAAAGCTGTTCAAGAAGATCTTTTGAATTTTGAAGAATCCACATTTGATTCACACCGCTTGTGGAGTAAGCTTTATTACAGTAATTTTTCAGGCCGTCTCTGACTGCGGTCAACAAAGTAGTGAGTAGCTGTGAAAGAGGTTTAGTGGTGCATCTGGAAGACCCGGCAATGAAATGTTGAAAAATCCCATTTTTCATCAATTTCGGGCACTATGTTAAGTTTAAGTCAACAAATGGCTGTTAGAATACGAAATTTATGGCATAATTTATGAAACATTGTCATATACAACACACATTTTGCGTGTTCGAGTTAATTTGTTGCGAAAATAGACAAAAAATTGACAATTTTAGGGAAAATCTGTTGGGGTAGGGGTAAGATTTTCGGTATTTTGAGTCACATCAAACACTTCTTGTTTTTCTTAACAATGTTTTCAGACATCTTATGTATCGCTTAGAACAATAAATTGGCATATCTGCAGATATATCCTCCAGATTAGGAATATTTAACGACTTAACAGTGAAATTTGGGCAAATCTGAAATGTTGAAAATTCCCATTTTTCATCAATTTCGGGCAAAATATAGAGTTTAAGTCAACAAATGGCTGTTGAAATACGAAATCATGGTATAATTGATGAAACATTGTCATATACATCATACATTTTGCGTGTTATGGTTATTTTTATGCGAACATACACTAAAATTGACAATTTCACAATAAATTTGTTGGGGTAGGGGTACGTTTTCTTGATGTATGATGTTTAAATGGCCATTATTTGTAATAGTTGTAAAGTAAATATAATGAGCTTTCATTTGATACCTACTTTAACTGATATTTGTTTACTGAAAAGTAATATTGGGCAAAAGAATGACAAAACTTAGTCAAAATAGGAAATATTCAAAGATCCATTTATTTGGTCTATTTGAAAATAAAACTTTGGTCATTAAAAATATGTTAACATTATGTTAACATATTTTATATTCAAGAAAATAGATTGAAAAACTAAAAACAATTTTCAGCATTGGGAATCGAGATGCACTTCGGGTTCTTTAGACCATCAAACTTACGCAATTTCAGTGAAAATATCTAAATTTTCCAAAATATTTCATAGGGGTAGGGGTACGTTTAATGGCGCTATTGAACGTATTAGGCATAGAAATTGTAAAAATTTGGGTTCTTTGTAAAGCTTATACAATAAGCAACCATTTGATACATCGTTTTTATAACTAGTAAGCATTTAGTCAACATTTTGAAGCAACTGAAAGAAAAACTTGAACAAAAAACAAAATTTTCCAAATTTTCGGTAGGTGGGTCTAAAAATGGGCCCTGTTCCACCAGTGCGTGCAGGTTTTTATGCTCGTGTTAACATGTTTTATTTTGAAGAGGGGATGTATGCGGACATAAAAAAATGGGTGGGGTTGGGAAGTGGGGGGGGGTGCACGGGGGGTTATTCCAGCCCATGGACTATTATATCGACATTTGAAATTAAAATCATACATACGAGGAATCAATTTTACTAAAATATGTAGGTGAATGTAGCTGAGCAGCAAAATTGGTACCTAAAACGCATTTGCTTTTGAATAAATCGTCTGTTTGGTCATATTAAGCTGAAAAATGTATACACTTTGTGATCAAATGATATTCTTTACTGAAAATTTAATTTATGTAACGTGTCGTCCCAAGTTGTTTATAAAAGCATTAATTATGATTTAAACAATTTGATTTATCACACAAGCGTGTTACTAAACAAAACAAGTTGTTAAAGAAAAACTTGTATATAATTTCGCTTTAATTGAATGTTGTTTTATCAAACCATTGATTGGTTATAAAGGTACAAAAACAGTAATAATTATTGGTGCTCCTGTTATTGCATATGAGCAATATTGTAGTTATATATCATTGAATACGAATCTTGAAGACTATTATTTTTCGTTTCATAAAAGATCACCGAGTACTCAAGTATACTCAAGTATTGAATCCGAGTACTCGAGTTGCATTTTTCATACATTTTGACATCCCTACTTAATACAAATTGCACAACAACCAATGCAACGATAAACTCAGGATCTTCAAGAAGTCGTCTGTAGCCAGCTGCCATAGATCTCGCCTCCGCGGAACTAACGTTTTCGATGTTACTGATTGCAGAATGAATCGACTTGTACTGAGCCATCAGAGAGGAAACTGCATCTACCCTAGCAGTCCATCAAGTCTCACAAAGTTTCATGAGAGTTAAATCGCTTCCCTTTTTCAGCAGGGATGCATCGATTTCATCGTCACAATCAATACCTTCAAGAAGTTCATTAAGTAATTCTTTGTCCACCGAAAAAGATTTCCGGATTTCCTTTCTTTTATGTGATGCACAAATGAACCAAGTCATTTCACCGACAGATCCAATTAAATTCCTGACTTTGCGAACATTTTTGCAACTTTCTGTAACAAATAAATTCAGATTGTGAGATTCACAACGTACATAAGGTGCGTTTGGACATTGCCCTCGAATTCGTGTTTGTACGCCGGAAACTGCTCCACTCATGACGCTTGCTCCATCGTATCCTTGCCCCCGAAGATAATCTACATCTAATCCCCAACTCTGTAAATTGTCCAATATTGATCGTGCAATATGTTCTGCATCAATCTCACCTACCTCTATAAAACCTAAAAATCTTCTTGGATTTCGAACTTATCGTCATCAACCTAACGAACGCAAATTGATAGCTGCTCTTTTACTGCTATGTCTGTGGTTTCGTCCGCACAAATAGAAAAACTCACCTTTTTTACATTTTTTTACTATTTCGTCGCGGATTTCTATCTCACAACAGTGAATTATATCATTATGAACCTTTGGAGAAAGATATCTCAACGAACGACTAGCAGTTTCCAAGTGCTCTTTAAGTACAGTGTCAAATGTAGACTTCCAGTCAATAAAAAATTGAAAATTCCCATCGTCTTTCCTAATTCCTTGTCCCATTCCCTCGAAGGGCGATATTTCTCTGTCCTAATATAACTATTTCGTCTATTATTGAGATTAATATCTCTCTGTTTTTATTCACTCGGTCTTCATAGCTTTTACTGATTGATGAACAAATATCCAACCTTTTTACTTTACAAACACTTACGAAATGTTTTGATGCTTCAACTGAATCTGTGTGATCGCTGGTTTCCTCGTGTAGTTTTAAGGAAGAGCGCTTGACTCCTACTGCATTTTTCTAATCGTTAAAACCCTTAGTACTGAATATAGCATCCTTCCCAGAAAAGATCAGGCAATATTTACAGTATGCTGCATCGTCTATGATAGAGTATTTCAGCCAAGGAAATTGTATTTCCAGTGACGGTTGGTAACGACGGTCTTTGGTTGAAGAAAATCTTTTGCTGATAATTTTTTGTCACTTTCCGAAGAGAGAAAATTTAATTTTTCAGAATGTTTAAGTTTTTTCCGGTATAAAGACGGATCAGACGATTTCAAAGTTGGGTCTTGGTAATCATCTGACACATTTTCGGCTGTTGATGGCCCCGGTAATTCGATCTCGGACTCTTGCGTAGTAGCTTTATCTTCAAAAAAGTTACAAACGGTAGGCTATGGCTCATCTCCATTCTCATGGAGTTGCTGAGATTTTGGTGACGTTGAAACCTCACTCGCCTCTACAAAAGACCAGTTGATTGAATTATTAATAAATGGCTACGCAGAGCGCAGCATGATACGACCGCACCATGTCGACCACTGAAATTTGAAAAAGTGTAATTTAGAGCAAATTTGGACACAGTAAAAAGCTTGACAAAGTAATTAGATGGACACAAAAAAGGCTTGATACAGTAATAAGCTGGACCCAAAATAGTAAAAATAAATTTACAATGAGAATAATCCAAAGAAAAAATTCTATCAAAATCTGATGAAAAATAAGGATTTCGCATATTTCTTATAATTGCAATTTTGGCCCCTCTGACCCCTTATAGCTCGGAAATGATATGAGCTATGCCAAATCTATTGAATACTACTTATAGCTTACAATGAGAGGAACGCAAGGAATAAAATCCCATCAAAATCTGATGAAAAATATAGAATTCACATATTTGTAATAATTGCAATTTTGGCCCCTTTGACCCCTTATATCCCGGAAGCGGTAATAGATACAACAAATCTGTTGACATATTGATGAAAGCTTGCATTAAATGGAATCCAAAGAAAAAAAATCCCATTAAAATCTGATCTAAAATAAAAGATTTCACATGTTTCTAAAAATTGTAATTCTGGTCCCTTTGACCTCCTTAGCTCAGAAACGGAAAGAGCTACACCAAAACTATTGGACTTACCACTGAAAGCTTACAATGAGAGGAATCTAAAGAAAAAAAATCCCATTGAAATCCGATAAAAAATAAAAAGTTTAGGTAATCTTGTTTGCAATTTTGGTCCTGTTGAGCCCCTCATGGCTTAGAAAGGAAACAAATTATCAAAACTCTTGTGGTGCAGCACTAGTTTATTTTTAACAAGGAATCCATTGCAAAAAACTCCATCAAAATCGGACTAAAATAAAAATTAAAATTTTTGAAATTCGCCCCTTTTGGGTACGTGAACGGTACATGCCACGTGAAATCCATTGGCATACTCTAGATTGGAAATTTTCTAAGGAGTACACTGAAAGAAACCACATCAAAATCCAATAAATAATAAAGATTCTACAGTCAAATATGTGAAGACACCCAATTTAACCCTTTTTGGCCCCTAATTCTGAAATGGGTGGGGCCAAAAACTAAAGGAAAAAAACGTTTCTCAAGAATGTTCCAAGAAACATCATACTAAAATTTGAAAACTAGAACCAAAGTTATGCTGTCCACAGACACGAAAATACCTAATTTAACCCCCTTTTGGCCCCTTTTTGCCTCTTTTTCAAAAACGGGTAGGACAGGGAACGCGAAATTAAAACCCGGCCTTAAGCTTGTGCCAACATACATCATACTGAAATTTGATAACAATCCGTTCACTAGAACCAAAGTTATGCTGTCAATAGACGCCGACGCCGACGCCAGCGCCATACCATAATACGACCGCAAAATTTTTGCGGTCGTATAAAAATATAAAAGAAGGACTAATGGATAGGTAAGACAAGTTTAAAAACTCGGAAACATTCTAACCCAAAGGCTTTCAAGGTCCTGTATCGCTCACCTGGACCATGACTGACACAGAGATAAAGCAAAATTCGAAACACCTGCGCGTTTCATAAAACGGCCTAACCAAACAATGAGCACGATCTAGGTATTGTCTGTCAATTAATCGTACGCCGATCATATGCAATTTAATTGACATTAACCTATCGAATAAAAGGCGTTACGTCAATCAATTATTATTGTTTTGAAGGGAAAATTCGCAAGAAATAAAAATTGATATATTTCTGTTTAATAAATGGGCACGTATATATGTATATTATTGTTTTATTCCATGCATCTGATCGATATTTCAGTGCATATTCCATTTATATAGAAATATGTCTATTTCATTGTTGAGTTAAGGTGGCTCACTTGTCACATTTTTAATTTGTGTCAGATTTCGGAACTTCTCTTAAAGAATCTTGAATACGGACCCCACATTTTATTTTATGAATGTCTTCTATAGATCAAATTCAGACACCTTACGAGTTTTCATAAAATGCTTGATATGACTTCCAAGTTTTTAAACAAGAAAAAAAGTCCTAATGTTAAATTAAGGTAAAATCCAGAGAACTCCATCTTCAGTCAAATTTTTAATGTCTTGTAATCGGTTAAAAGCAAACGGACCAATATATTTCTTTTTACCATTTCATTTAGTCTTCAATGCCGAATAGGTTCCAAGAAATTCTTGATATAGATAACATCAGGAGTGAGTCTCCTGTTTCATTTGTTCCGATGACGGTGGATCGTGGCAAACGCATGTAACGTACGCAGTTTGTATACATCAACCGACCGCTTTATAAATATTTCATGCACCAAGGGAATTTTTCTCGAGGAAGAACGGCAATACGTTTATCCATTTGGGGGGGGGGGAGTCATTGCACGTTACAGACATGTATAATTTGTACTAGTATTGCTTGTGTTCATTTACTCCCACATTTTAAATTATTTGTCAATATTCATACCTTCTGCTTTGAAAAGTCGACATGTTACGTTTACATGGTTGGACTATCATGTGGCATAGAGAAAAACGGGAATAAATATAAAACTGTAAACACTGTAGACATACATTATATACTATATACTGATAACTTTCAAATAACGAAAAAGGATGAAAAAAATCTGTACAAAAAAATTGTGTGATAATGAGTCACACCTGTGGATCCAACTTTCGGAAATGGAGGATTCCAGTGAAGTTCAGAAAAGAAATGTTCCAGTCGATGTCTTATTATCATTTGTCAATTTTTGCCTCAATTCTACACAAAATAGAAATATATCTTTTTTAAATGGAGTTCCAACTTTTGAAACCTCCTCTGGACCCGCTAATGTGCCAATTAACTGTTACAATACGGATCAAAAATAAAACTGAGTGAAACAAAAATCGTACCCTTATTTCTTTATGATGATTTTTTATTATTTTTTTTTTCTAATCGTACACCCATGTCAATAAAGCTGTCTGATAGTGCACACTGTAAGAAGAGGCAAATAGAAACATATGAAATACATAACTTGGCTAACAAAACAGAGTGGATGGTTACACATAAATATTTTAAGTTCAAGCAAGTTAACAAAGAAAAACTGAAAAACTTGTCAATCATCAGGTCAAATCACATCTCGGTAATAAGTATTAAAACGGCTTTTCGAGTAGACCGAAATATAGTGTGTTCTACTTCTGTGCTATATGGATTATTACAGAATTTTGAACTGAAAGGATAATACATTTTTTTTTTCGAAGTGCAATGGGGATATCTACGTATGGAGTAGTAAAAAAAGTGACAATTATAATACATATAAAGAAATGAAGTATTTAAACATGAATATATTTGTTCGGAGAAGTAAACTTTAAAGAATTTCATATATATATACAATGTGATGTGTGAGGTATATGCCAAACAAGATGTTTTGGAATGAATTAACAGAAACAGGGAAACGTATTACACCGTTTTGTCTGGATGATTTTACGTATCTTTCCGTGTCCATTCTACATATGTCGTATGTGCACATTCTACAAGTTCTTGGTTTGTTTTGTGTGTATTTTATTTTTTTTATTGTTTTGTTTGTTTATTTGTTTGCTTTTCTTTGTTTTCTTTTTGTTTTTGTTTTTATTCTTTCATTTATTTTTGTGTTTTTTTTTGGCTTTTTAAAAAAAATTGTAAAACTGTAAAACTCCAAATATTTGCGTCACAAGTCAACTTCAAGACCAGCTGCACACAGAACGTTATTACATTAATTTTTACTTAAACCTGAATCCCGGAACTTGCATACTGTCATGCCATAATTTTGGATAATTTCCTTAATGTTTATTTACGTACAAGTATATGTAACATACACCGTTCATTTTTGCACCTTTTAAAATGACATTCGGAAATCCGACCAGTGGGGTAAAAGGATTTTCTCAGCTGAAATGCATTGAGACAAAAAAAAAAAAGATGCATTGCGATAAAAAAATAACAGAACCCCCCCCAAAATATATAATTTAAAAATGAAATAAAAAATAACATCCACCGTTTTAGAGACATTTAAAAATGTCTTTGGTCGTTTGAAGTACATGTCTACCCACAAATTAGAGAAATATTTTTGGGTCCTGTGTTGCATGTGGTTAAATGTTGTACTTTTGATTGACTGGACACCATTAAATTCACAAAAAAATTCCATTACGCAAATTAAAAGTTAATTAATAAATTGAACTAAATTGTCAGATCTTTATACA
>MJUU01015578.1:56531-89946 GCA_002080025.1 Modiolus philippinarum | reverse complement strand
TTGGTAAATTTCCTGAAAGTCTCAAAGACCACTTATTTTTTGGAATTCTACTTAGCAACCATATATATCCTAGAATTCTTTTAGTAACAATAATGACTATCAATAGATAGATTTCAAAAATAATAAATAAAAATATGCCCAGGGTGTATAAGAACTGTTTTCTGTGTCAAACAGGGAGTGCGGGGATAGCTGTCGTTTCCGACAACATCTAGTTGTATATATACTATAGAATCTTTATTAACCCAAAAAAGAGAAACATGGCTATGTTATATTACTTATTGATGAAGTTCGATCGTACACGTCCATATTTCAATGGAAATAGACAAAAGACTTCATAAGAAATCTTTTAAAGCTGGTTTGTAATTTGATTCACATGGAAAATCAATAACAAGTAAACAATAAAAATTCTAAAATAGTGTAAGTAAACACCACTTGGTTTTTCTCAATTAATCCAACAATATGTGTTTTTTTTTTTTCCTTCTCTTTTATCTTTTTTATTTGTTTGTTGTTTTTTTTTTTTGTTGTTGTTGTTGTTTTTATTTATTTTTTGTTCTTAAAGTAACTTTTAAGTGTTTATTTTTAAGAAAAGATCGAATTTAAAATTAAAAATACAACATTTCCGCTTATTTATCACATATATAATTTGTTGTACTTAAATGAAATGGAATTTTACGATATTGCCAGTGCCAACAATATAAGCATAACTGCAGTCCGTTAACAATGAAGGGTGGAGTTGGTAAAACAATTCCCCGTGGTAGAGATGTATGCTCTTTATTTTTCTTAGATATGGTGTACTTGTACATGAGATAATATCTCATGTGTACACTTTGTTTAATTAATATTATCTAAATTTATGTAAATTTTAAAACCAAAGGATTAACCCCCTCCATCGTAGTTTAGTCCTTACCTATATTTGATATTACTGATTATTCAGATTCGTTTGGTTTAATGCATTTTAAGCATTTTTTGAAATTATGGATTTCCTTTGTTTGGGTTCTAGTGCTGCTGATGAGGAATTAATTTCCGAAATGGCCATACAGCTCATTAAAATTATTGCAGTTGGAGAAACATATGTGTTATGGTCTCATGTTCATTGACTTCATATCCTTTCGTAAAATATTTAAAACAAGAGTTTGTCTTTTATTGCAGTGTGGAGTTGGCAAAACAATTTCCCGTGGTAGAGTTGTATGCTCTTTATTTTTCTTAGATATGGTGTACTTGTACATGAGATAATATCTCATGTGTACACTTTGTTTAATTAATATTATCTAAATTTATGTAAATTCTAAAACCAAAGGGTTAACTCCCTCCATCGTAGTTAAGTCCTTAGCTATATTTGATATTACTGATTATTCAGATTCGTTTGGTTTAATGCATTTTAAGCATTTTTTGAAAATATGGATTTCCTTTGATTGGGTTCTAGTGCTGCTGATGAGGAATTAATTTCCGAAATGGCCATACAGCTCATTAAAATTATTGCAGTTGGAGTAAACATATGTGTTGTGGTTTCATGTTCATTTACTCCATATCCTTTCGTAAAATATTTAATACAGGAGTTTGTCTTTTATTGCAGTGTGGAGTTGGTAAAACAATTCCCCGTGGTAGAGATGTATGCTCTTTATTTTACTTAGCTATGGTGTACTTGTACATGAGATAATATCTCATGTGTACACTTTGTTTAATTAATATTTTCTAAATTTATGTAAATTCTAAAACCAAAGGACTACCTCCCTCCATCGTAGTTTAGTCCTTAGCTATATTTGATATTACTGATTATTCAGATTCGTTTGGTTTAATGCATTTTAAGCATTTTTTGAAATCATGGATTTCCTTTGTTTGGGTTCAGTGCTGCTGATGAGGAATTAATTTTCAAAATGGCCATACAGCTCATTAAAATTATTGCAGTTGGAGTAAACATATGTGTTATGGTCTCATGTTCATTTACTCCATATCCTTTCGTAAAATACACAACCCACAAAGGCACGGACCATTTGAATATCAAGGCAGGGACTTGAATTTTTAAGAAAAAAATTCTGGTCCCGACCTATGCTAAAGAAACTCTCTAACGCCAGCACCTGGCTCAAAAAATAATCCAGCCCTCATGCTGTTCATTTGAAAAAAAACTTGCTTAAGAAGCAAAAATTTTTTCTAGTGTGCTGGCCCAATCGATTCTCGATTTTGGGAATATCCACACCTTCCTTAAAAATGAAATGGTACGAAAGAATCACAACACTTGATTGAAAAAATATTTCTCTTAATCGGACAATCCTATGGTGGCCAGATGCGGCAATATTGCGTTTTCGCCTTCTCTCCTGGCACTTTCCACAGAACAAAAACGTGAAATCGAGAAGGCGAAAACGCGAAAAGGAAATCACAAAAACGCGAAATGAATTTCATTTCATGTTTTCGCTTTCGCGATTTCGAATTTTTGCTTTCTAAATTTCGTGTATCGCATTTTTGCATTTTGCATTTTGGCGTTTTCGCGTTTTTCGCTTTTTGGCGTTTCCGCGTTTTCGCATTTTCGCCTTTTCGCATTTTCGCGTTTCGCTTTTTTGCATTTTCACGTTTTCGCGTTTTCGTCTCGGAAGTAAAGATCTAACGCATGCGTCATTTGAAACAAAAATGTGACCATCTCAAACTTTAAAACTTCGATTGAAAAGCAATATATGTTTTGAAATGACAAAACTCAATAAACTCATGAACTGTATTAAATTTTGAATTGAATTAATTCCGATGTAATTAATACTCAGACCAACTTACTTTTATATTTTGCATACGTTTTTAGACTTTTCACATGCTGTATTCTCTTTATACCGTATGTGTAAACATTATTAGAAGACAAAATGTTATTTGATAGTAAGCAAATTTAAATTAATGTGCATTGCTTTATCCGCGTCAAGGGAAGTTAAAAAGGGTGTTCCAATTAAGAAGTAAAAGAAAATTTCTGGGAACTTCTTAGTAAAACGTTATGATATTCATTACAGAATTCATGATTGTCAAAAAAGGGGTTTTTACCCCGCCCCCGTTTTGAATCCGCCAATGCTGTCTTAAAGTAAGCATAAGGTCCAGTTAGAACTAGAATAAACCGCATTAGTTCAAACCCTGTCAGGATCATTTCTTTTTAATTATGAAACGTTAAACTCATTTGGGAATATATGTGAAAGTGCTATAGAGGTAACAGTACAAACGTAAAAATCGTACAAACATCACTGGGGTAAATGTGATATCCATAACTGCAGTTACCGACATCCCAAGATGGCGGACACAGTTTCGGCTAAACAATTATGACCGTCGATTTTGTTATGATAACGCATTATTCTGCAGCATTTCTTAACTTATTCGATGTATTACTTTATTTGGAACTGAACTGCTAAATGATTTTTCATAGTTTAATCGCTGAGCAAAGATATAACCTCTACAAAAAAGCGGTAATGTCGGTAACTGAAGAAACTGATATCCGTAACTGATATTCAATTTCCTAAAACAAGATGTCCGTAACTGTAGATTTATGTTACATCTGTGTCATTTCTAATTCTTGTTTTTGAGGATTAGAAGAACAAACTTTAGTTCAGTCGACCCTATTGCCTTAACTTACCGTCAAGTGATAACCAATATGTGTTTAAAGACAACACTTACTCTTGAACCATAAAAACTTTGTGCTATAACTTTCATGAATTATGGTTTTCGTAATGAATGACAAGACAGATTTTATAATATTTTCCACAACAGAAACCAGAACAAAGCTAACTGAAATATTTAATAATTTATTTTGAGAAAAGCCAAGTTATTGAATAACAAAAATAGTTACTTTTAATTTATTTTCTGCATATGGGCATTTCAACAACTTATGTCTCATCAGTGCAGATAAAACCAAAACATTTGGAAGTCCATTATCCGAAAACGTGTAAAAGCTAATAGAGAACAAATAACAAAAAGGATTTAAAATAGAAAAGCTAAAATTCAGCTAAGGACAGAGCTATGCATGAGGGAGATACTCCCTAGTTTTAAACAAAAAAATTGTAAACTTAGAAAACACGAAATAAAAAGAAAAGCCATCCCTTTCAACATAAATTCGACTTTCGTAGGTTTATTTCATTTGGTTTTACAACAATGCAATATACAAACATCAAACAACTATATAAAAGATACATTTCTCAACAATTTTTCCGTATTTCTTACCAGAGGGAGCATAATTTCTACAAAACAAATTTGACCAGGAACTCCTCTTTGAACTCCTTTGGTGATGCTTAACAAATCGGAAATGAACAGAACGGTCACAAAGGGCATATTTGACAAGAGCTCGCCTTTCAACTGCCTTGTGACACCGTTAAGAAAAAGCTGCAGTGTGTACTATCTAATTCTACGAGAAATAAATTTTCTAAAAGAACATACAAAGTGGACGAACGGCGGCAAAATAAAATAAATTCATTCAATACTTTGCACAACTTCAGTTCCGTCGTCTAAATTATTGTGTACTTTATGAAATGAACTTGTAACCTGACCAATATATTCACAGAAAATGAATCGACAAGATTCACAATTCTTTCAATTACCGCTCCCCAGTTTATTCAATCGTTCTCCTTCTCCATACCAGTTACGATTATCTTCACTTTCAGTTACGGACATCAGCGAAAATTTATTTTTGTCAGTCACCGACATCACCGCTGTTTTTCTTACGGCTATTTTCTCTTTTAAGCGATAAAATTATGACAAACCCTTCGGCATTTAAGTTACAAATTTAGTAATGTATTAAATAATAAATGAAACGTAGGAGAATAATTCGTTATTATTACAAAATAGACAGGCATAATATTTAGCTAAAAGAGTGTCAACCATCTTAGGATGTCGGTAACTGCAGTTAACGATATCACAAATATGAAAAGAAGTGATCGTGCATTAAAAGCTACATATACAATGTACATCCATCTAAATATGTATATTACATAGCAATACAATGTATGTACTAAACATGAAGTTGTTTGAAGCTAATTAAACACTTGTGTATTACACTGGCCAGAGGGGGGGGGGGAGGCTACTGTCTGTATATGGTGTGGTTTGAGTATGAGTAAAGGTTTACTTTTTGCCATCTTGCTTTATTAAAGATGTTTTCTTATATGCCAGATAAACTGAGACAAGCATCATCGTTATGACGCTAAATATATTAAACTTCCTTCTCTTAACAATCAATCAAAACGGGTAACATTTTGCATTTTAAAATATTTTTTTTTGTTGGCTTGTTTTTCGTTAATTGCTTGCAGACCATGGCCTGGAATCCCTGTTGGAAACTCCCTTTGACCTCTCACCACCTTTTCAGTCCACCTGTTGCAGTGAAATATAGTAAAAGTAAAACATTGGATAACAGGTAACACCTACAATGGCTGAAAATTATAATAACATGCCACAATTTACCAGGGAACTACTCAGGAAAAACATGTATAAGGCAAAAGACAAATGTAGACAACGGTAGGAACTCGGGACACCTGGACTTGATACCAGGAGTAGCAAAAGCCAGCGGTAGGGTTATACCCAAAGCACCCACCCCTTTATTTGTTCCTGTTCCCTATAATAAAATAAACATACGAATAAACCCACTAGCTCCATGACCACAATTTTGCGAACGAAAGACAAAAAAGATAATATGTAATTTTTAAAGATGGGTCAAGGAGTGCTCACCGCTAAACTGCCGATTAGCTCAAGGAGTCTAGTCTGCTGGTAGAACAATGCCACACTACGGAAGAAAGCATACATTACTTAGGGACGTTTATAATCTTTAAATTGGGGACAACAATAGAGGGGGTGCCATATATTCTTCAAATCAGAATCTACAGTTAATACAATAGAATGGCATAAACAATGGTTTAAACATTGTTGAACTTTTTCATGTTTTTGAAAACACAGATTTATCGATCGGATGTGACAGTTTGAAACTTTCTTTTTTTAAATGGACATTTGAACATGAAAAAAAAAAACAGATATAGAAACAGAAAGATATAAATCTAAAAAGGTTAGACAATATATGGACAACCACAGGATAAGAGAATAGGTGCTTTATGGACGAATAAATTTATGATATTTATTTTATTGTCTGTATACAGATTGTATTAACGACAAAACAAAGGTAGTAAAATAAAATATTGAAATTTGTACTGAGTTATAACAATAAATTCTTCTTCGATTTATGAGATGTAGTATGGGTGTGAATATTAAATACAAAATTATCTTGCCAATGTTATTAATGTTGAAAAGATAACAGGAAACACTTAGAGTGGCCGAAAACCACAATCTACCAGGGAACTGCACAAGACAAACATAGATACATATTTTTCTTGCATTGTGCATTGTAAAGTAATTGTTAGATTAAGCCATTTTATTATTTTTTATTTTATTTTATTTCTGTTTTTTTTNGGGGGGGTGTTAGTGACACGATACTCTAGTTGGCCTCTCACTGATACTGCCGATATCTACCGCAATCCATCAAGATTCTTTACCAAACCCTCCAGGAAATTTTGAATTTGATTTTTCTCCCGTAGTACAACATTGTTTTTTTACCAACAGACTAGGCTCGTTGTTTAGCGGCGAGCAATCCTTGGCCGATCTTTCTAAATTATGTTTTTGTCTTATTCTGTCCTTCTCACGATTGTGGTCTTAGTATATTGGGTTGTATTTGCATGCTTATTATACTGTAGGGAAATGGGATATAGAAATTTAATGATTGGGTACCCATAAACCGGTTTACACCTACCGTTAGATCTTGCTAGTGCCGGTACAAAGTCGAGTTCCTGTCGTTGTCTACGTTCGTCTTTTGTCTTTTTATTTTTTTATTGTGCAATTTCCTAGTAGATTGTGGCATGCGATTGTTATTTTCGGCCATTGTAAGTGTTTCATCTTGTCTTCCCTAAATTAATCTATATGAAATATTCTCTCGAGAACAAGTACAAAACAAATGAAACATACAGAGCTAATACATCTCGGAAAAGTATGAAATACTCATAACAGAATAAATATAATGTAAACATTAGTATGAACGTCATTTTTATATTGCAAATTATTTGAACTTTACTTTATAGAATACAAAGATTGTGACGTCATGTACGCCATTAATGCTTTCTGGGAAAACCTTCAACTTGGTAGCAAAATTATCTTATCTCGAATAGTAAAGGGCAAAATCTAATACATAGAGACATTTTTTCATTCTAACTTCATAAAACTGATTTGCGTTTATTCTCCAATTTAACACAGTATCAATGGTGTTCATTTATACAAAAACCATCATTCGTGTTTATGACATAAAGCTCTGTGCGCCAAATCTGACACAGTTTCTATTTAAAATTTAAAAATCACAGACTTCGTAGTAAGTCTTCCAGGGAAGACATGTGTCGCCCGCGTAATAGCAAATAATATTCTATGTTCTGTCAAACAGGAAGTAAGTATGTGAGAGATCCCAAAATCTTTAACAGTGTAAAGGTCTCTATACTGACACTGCATATTGAATTGCAGAAGGTTTGGATACATAGTTCTTGAGAAAAATGTGACAGAATTTTTTTGTGACTTTAATCGGCAAAAACTATTTCATGCTCCGTCAAACAGGCATTGGGCATGCCAGAGATGCCCAACTCTATCACATGGTACAGGTCTCCATGCTGATACTTTATGGCAAATTGCGGAGGGCTCGGATGCATGATTACTTAAAAAAATGTGACAAAAGTGTTTTGTGACTCCGATCGTCAAAAAATATTCTATGTTCTGTCAAACAGGAAGTGGGCATGGGAGAGATCTCATACTCTATTACACGGTAAAGGTTCCCATACTTCTACTGCATGCCGAATTGCAGAAGGCTTGGGTATATGGTTCCTGAGAAAAACGTGACAGAAATTTTCGAGACGCAAACAGTGTTCCAAGTTCCATCAAAAAGGAAGGGGGCATGCAAGAGATCCGAAACTCCTTTACACGGCAAAAGTCTCCATACTTACACTCCATATCAATTTGCAAAAGGCTCCGATACATAGTTCCTGAGAAAAATGTGACACAATTTTTTGTGACGCCGACGACGACGCCGACGCAGACGATGACGTCGCCGACGCAAGACGACCGTTAGTGATCCCTATATGTCGTCACTGCGTAAGCGGAGGCGACCTAAAAAGTTCCTTCAATTGTAAAAATATACGAAGTTATTAAAATTCATATACACAAAAAGTATCGGCAAATAAAGTATTGAGTAAGTTTTAAACTTTCCAGAAGGAAGATACAATTTTTTCAATATCATTTTAACAATGAAATCAGCAAAGAAGGGATGTTGAGTAAATGCACACGAGACAAAGTTTCTACAAATACAAATAAAAAGCATTGAACAACGCTTTTATTGTTGTTCTTCATCTTCAAGTTACCATGAGGCCTCAAACAATAAGTTTTGATCATGTCTCACAGTATGACGGCCCTTATCACAGGTTTGAGCAGAATGGAACGCACCTTCCTGATTTTGTCCCGCCTGGTGTCACCACTGCACTATCAGGTTTTGTTCCATGACGTCCTGATTCCGGGAAAAATCACGCACAAGGAACAAGTTTTGAACATGCGTGAAATACCCGTTTTCCCGCGAACTACCTGATAGTGCAGCAGCGACACCAATCGGGAGAAGAAGGATGGTGAAATCCATTCATTGCTTATTGTCGAGCAATGCTATATCCATGCTTATCATCATCCATGAATGCGGGTTTGTCAACAAACATAAATTAACTTGCAAACTATTCTTATATCTGCTATTATCCGTTACCCGACAGAAAGACTAACAGAATAGGAAAAAGAAGGGAATGTGTCAAAGAGACAACGACCCAAAGGGGAGTAATAACAACTCAAAACCACCATAAGATCTTCAATGAACGGTGAGAAAACTCCACACCCAACGGTAGGTCGGAGTTGGCCCCTAAATAAAGAGTAATCAAGTTCAGCGAAATAAACATCATCCTAGACTCCCATAGACATAAAGTGAAATAACTAGAAAACAGACAAGACACACAAAGGCTTAATAAATTTCCTGACTTAGGACAGGTGCAAACCTGCTGTGGCCGGGTTAAACTAGTTTTATTGGGCCCAAACCTACCCCTAGCCAATGTGATAAATAAAAAACAATAGTAACAACAGTAAAATTCAGTTAGCAACTGGACTGAGTCAATTGTGAAAAAATTTAACTGAAACAACTAAATATACGGACATCAACATGAAATCACAAAAGACTACTAGCAATCAACTGACATGCCAGCTTCAGACCCATAATCAAACGACAAATAAAATTATGTACCCTCAGTATACAGCTTCAACCAAGATCCCTTCCGATGAGGAGTTTAGCATAATGATTTCATGCATATACCAGAATACATAAACAGAAAAGACCACACAAGGCTTAATAAATTTCCTGACTTAGGACAGGCGCAATCCTGCTGCGGTGGGGTTAAACTAGTTTTAGAAGACAATATTAACACTTATAACACAAGACAATATTAACACTTATAACTTATAACACTTATAATATTAACACGGTTGCTCACAAATAGGCTACTTCAACAAGGGTATGTTACCAAAAACTTGAAGTCATCCCTCCAGAAGTTTTATGGTCGACATCACCATCTTGTGGACCGCTATGGGATATCTGTTTCCCACATGACAACATATCTTTCCCTTTAAAGCTTAATTGTTGTTTCCTCTACCGGATTTGACTTTACTACCAGATTTGACATGTTCAACACGGCGGGTGTCTTATAAGAAGCAGGAGATGCTAACTCTACCGGTGCACCTGACCTCACCCATGGTTTTTTATTGGGTCCGTGTTGTTCATCTTTGTGTGTGTGTGTGTTCATTTTTCTTTTCTGTGCCGTACCTATGTTGTGTCTCTGTTTCCCCCCTTTTTTGTTCTGGTGTTGCCATTGTCCTTGGATTGTTCGCTTTTGGATTGACGGTTCGGTTCTCACTTACTTAAACAACCACAGTATATATGTTACAGTGAATTTGTAAAATCCCTGAAATAATAAGGGATTTTATAAAACCACTGACCATTTTAGTGATTTTGTAAAATCACTGAAATTGTCAGGGATTTTGTAAAATTCCTGAAAATATTGTTAGGGATTTTACAAAATCTTTGATTAATTAGAAATTTAATGTTAAATTTTTCGGGAATGATGTTGATGTATTTAAACAAATATACAAACAAAATTAATTTTTAGAGTTATATGAAACTGAAATAATTAAACAGAATTGCACAAAAGTATTCGCATACCAAAACAACCTAATATTATACAATTTATGTAACAAATGAAATTTTAAACTCAGAGATAATCATTCTGTAGAGAAATAAAAAATATTTTGTTCACCTAAGAAAATGATTATAATTTGGCAAAAATCAATAACATTTTTCGGAGTGGGTTGAAAAAATTTGGAAAGGAGGTGATAAGAATCTAGGATATTTTTATTATAGCCTAAACTGTGGTTTACAGTGTGAAATGGCCTATGTTCAATTTTTGAACAAGATTAAAATAGTCCTCTATCTGTTGGATTATCTAATTGTTTTTATACTCTTAGTTTTAGCTTTCTTCCTTCATTGAAGAAGTATTCAAAAGAAAACACTCCTCTCAGTTTATTACATTTATTCCAGTGCCATATATTGCATTGAATTTTAAGATACTCTAAATAATTAATAAGTTCAGTTATATGAAATACAGATATTGAAACGTAAATGTTTTATCTACAGTTAGCTCTTGATTCACATTTATACATATTGTTTGTTATGATCTGCAAACTATTTTACAAATTCCCTAAACATGTCCAGGGAATCAGTAAAATAATGATTGATTTTTCAGTGATTTTGTGAAATCCCTGGTCTAAATTGGGGATTTTACAAACCCACTGACCAATTAAGTGATTTTACAAAATCCCTGAATTTTCAGTGATTTTACAAATTCCCTAATTTTACAAATTCACTGTAACATATATAATCCTTAAAAACTGGTTGTACCCCCTTTGTACATATACTGTGAACTTCAACGAAAGTAGGAATGTTTTTGACAAACTTCGTATAAATGATAGGTGGTTAAAATCAATGATAACAAAAAAATATTTGACAGAGCATAGAATTAATATAGTTCTTGTATTTGTGGATGCGTCGTGTATTTAGGCTTCCGTCTTCTTTTTGTTCTCATTTTCGGATCTCTGGAATTTGATTTATGTAATCCTTTTGGGTTTCGTTCCTTCGGTATTCTACTGTCATTGCGATGATGAAATTGAGAAAAAAGTTCAATTCCTGTATACTGAAAATAATGCAAATATAAAGCGATGAAAGGCGATATTAATTGGACTAATATCTTCAAATTATATTGCCTTCTGGCAAATGTCATAATATGTCATAATACAATTTTATTTCATAATTAAAATATTCATACTCCAAGAGATAGTGAAAGCCTGCAATAAACATAGATACGCAACGCCGATGTCCTATTGTTTATTTATTTATTTGACTTGTTTGATTTTCATCTAAATTTCGCAAGAGGAACCTTTGTTCAGATTTCGTAATTTGTCGTTAATTTGGTCTTGATATTGTCCACTGTAGATTTATGCAAAATTTAACAAATAACAAAATGCCGCATATACTGTAAAATAAAAAACAAATATTTTATCAATAAAAGTAATTCATATCTAAAGTTTTTCATTTTTATTTCTATCAGTTAATATATAGATGTTAAAGTTAAGATACACAAGGAAACATTATAGTAAAGTGTAATAGCATATTTTGACATTGTTAAAAATTGTCAATAATAAACTTTTGATTTGATGACATTTGTTTTTTATTTAGAAAAATTGATAAGAATAAGGAAATGAAGATATCATTAACTATAAAACAGATGTGTCATACTACTTTGTGATAGACTGTGGACTGTGATAGAGATGAACAAATCAGTACAAATGTTAATTTATTGCTATTTTTAAGATTAACTTTGACAACAATTTCTTCATTTCAAACTATGTATTGATTCGTAGAGGGTGTTTTTGTACTTATAAACTGATTTAAGCTTACCGCTAGCTTTTTTCTATGCCGGTACCACGTCCGGCTGTCCGAGTTCCTATCGTTGTTTACGAGTGTCATGTATCTTTTTTGTATTATGGATTTCCTTTGTTTTGGTTCTAGTGCTGCTGATGAGGAATTAATTTCCGAAATGGCCATACAGCTCAATAAAATAATTGCAGTTGTAGTTAACATATGTGTTCTTGTCTCATGTTCATTTACTCCATATCCTTTCATAAAATATTGTAAAGTTCCACGGTAGATTGTAGCATGTAATTGTTTCTCACATTGTAGATGTTTTTTTATCTGTTATATTTATATTCTTTATTAAAGTGTATGTTGTTCCCATTACATATGCACTTACTGATATTATAATTGTCAGATCTCATTAAAGGATGAATTTTAGTCAATTAATCCTGTATAAATTCATTTAAAATTATTCAAATTATTAAATTTTAATACCATCTATGATCATCTATAACCACAGTGGCTGAGTTGAAAAGTTTAGGTTGCCTTTTAATTCTCAGAATGATGAATAAAATCAATGAAGGTCTGCATCATTTATGAATTTATTAGTGTAAGTTGAAATAACACTTAAAATAAAAATCTGCACGAAATTTCAAAGGCTTTTTCCCAGGGGTAATGGAAAATATCTCCATCCAACCAAAGATATTAAAAATAAAAATCTAACGAAGTATCGAGATATAGTGGTGAAAGACACTAACATCTATCAAAGATGGTTGATAAAATGATAAATAAGCTAAAGGAGTTTTCACAGTATACTTCTATACATGGACTGGAAAGAATTGGATCTTCTACATTTGTACTCCGAAAAGTATTTTGGATATGTGTGTGTCTGGCTTCTTTTTCAATGTGTATATTTCAAGTTTATCGACTACAAAAACAATTTAAAAGGTAATAATATAATGATAATAATAATAATAAAGTAGTCTTAGGTTTTTACAGATAGTCCTTAATTTGAATTATTTTGACAACCATTTGACAGTTAAGGATTGTTTCTGAATGATATCTTCCATTTATGTGAAAATTCCTCTGGTTACCTGTTTATGGGCTAGAGAAAAAAATAAGTAAATCAGTAACTTATACAGAATATATTTTTAAAAAGTCAAGCCATGGATAGAGAAAAAACTAAGAAAATATTTTTTTATGTAAACACTTCTGTATTTTGACATTTGTTACCACTGGGTCGATGCCTCTGCTGGTGGACTGTTACTTCCCGATGGTATTCACCAGCAATGTAGTCAGTACTTCGGTGCAGACCCGAAAGCCGATTTTATTTGGAAACTTGCAATATCTAAAGTTTTGTAAATTGTTCAAAATTAAGGAGTATCTCCCTCGTGCAAAACTCTGTGCTAAGTTGACTTTGACTTTCCATTTAGATCATATTTAGTACTTTTTTCTCTATCAAGTTTTAAATCATCTTTTGAGCTTTATATGGTCTTCCAAATTTTTAGATTTTATCTGCACTGATAAGTATAAATTCTCGAAATGGCTATATGCAGAAACTAAAATCACAGTAACTGCGGTATTTTGTGGGCCGATGCCACTGCTGGGGGACTGTAAGTCCCCGACTGTACTCACCAGCCCAGTAGCCAGTACTTCTGTGGTGGCCCGAAAAACCGATTTTATTTGAAAATATGGAAAATCTAAATTAAAGAAAATTTTATTAACACCTAAGGAGTATCTCCCTCTTTCCAACCTTTGTTCTTAGCTTATGTTGGCTTTCCTTTTTAGATCCTATTGGTATTTTGTTCTCTATCAACCTTTACAAATATTTCGGTTTGTGGATTTCCAAATGTTTTGATTTGATCTGCACTGAAGAGACATAGATTGTCGAAATGTACATATGCATAAACTAAATTCACAGTAACTTCGGTATTTTGTTATGGATGCACTTTTATGCTTTCATATTTTTGACATTGCATTATTTGTTTTTTAGCAATATCCAAATGTTATTCTGACCAAGTGTTTATAGTGCTAAAATCTCACGATTTAATAATGCCAAGTTTCTTTAAAATGGACTTGATGAGCGCCCTGTGCTTGTCTATATGGTTTTGGTATATTGTTTGTCTATATCCTATCGGTAATTTGTTCTCTGTCAGCTTTTACACATATTTCGGTTCATGGATTTCCAAATGTTTTGATTTGATCTACACTGATGAGACATAAGAACCTATATATATTCACAGTAAGTAACCTCGGTATTTTGTTATTTGTATCTGTCCAATAGCTTGGACACTAGTGCTTTTGTCGGTCAACGGATGACAGTGATTGTAAGAACACTTTGCCAGTTGATTCTGTGTTTGTTGATTATCTCGCATACATGGGCTAAATAAGACATGAATGTGACATTGTTCGACAATTAGCAATGAACTCTACTTAAAACGGTACTAGAGGCCGTCTTGGACTTGCTATGAGGTATGAGCAAAGCGCGTTGCTAAAGGTCTCACGGCGACTTCATGGTAAAAACAGCATTAAAAGAGTTGTTCAATTGCTTGTTTTTACCACGTATTTATAGAGACCTTTTCACATGTGAATTTTTTTACTCCATAACTTCATTGCAATATATAAATTTCACAACATTTTGTTTCAAATGAAGGAGTATCTTCATCATGCATGTCATTATGGTTTTTTATGAAGATCCTGTTGGTTATTTGTTCTCTATCAGCTTTAACACGTGTTTTAGTATATGGACTTGCAATTTTTTTAATTTGATCTGCACTGACAAAACAAAAATTGCCGAAATGTGCATCTAAACAAAATTAACAGTTACCTCAGTATTTGGATATTTTTTAACACTGTGCCGATTCCTCTGCTGGTCTAATGTTAGCCATCGATGGTACTCACAAACCAAGTACTGCGGTACTGGCTCGAAAAATAATTGTATTTTGAATCCTGCAATAACTAAGTTTAGCAAAATTCTATTTAAACTAAGATGTTTATCCCTCTTGCATAGCTCTGTCCTAATTTGATTTTGATTTTTCTTTTTAACATCCTATTGATTATTTGTTCTCTATCAGTTTTTACATGTTTTTCGGTCTATGGACTTCCAAGTGCTTTCCACTGAAAGCTGATTTTGGCTTTTCTTTTAACATCCTATTGATTTTTTGTTCTCTATCAGCTTTTACATGTTTTTCGGTCTATGGACTTCCAAACGCTTTGCACTGCCCTGAAGAGACATAAGCTGTCAAAATGCGTATCTACAGAAACGAAATAAACAGTATCTTTGTTATTCCTTCCTATCCGACAAAGAATCTTGCTTCATAACCTCGTGTTACATATAATTCAGAGATTATACTTGAAATGATCTGATAATATAGGTAGTACAACTTTTATCGGCAGACGGTAATTTACAAGAAACAAAGCAACTCCCATAGAAAAGATGCATATTCGTGAAGACGCCCATTAAACTTGTAGTCTAAACTTTTTTGGATGTTTGGTGGATTATTTTATAACAAGCCATACGGACATGTTTGAGGAGTCCTTGTGCTTGGTGGATATAATACAATATATCGTATCTCCTAAGCATGCCTTATTTTGTAATTGCAGTGTATCTGCAAAATGAAATTTAATACATTGTCTTCTGTTTATGTCAACCCAGACGTAGTCGGGGTGACATGTTGTTATTCTACGTTTCTTCTGATTATTATCATTATGTCACCCCAGACGTAGTCGGGATGACATGTTGTTATTCTACGTTTCTATGTAGTGGTTGTGTGTTTTGTGGGCATGTAATGTCTTTGGTCTTCCGTCTTGTGGTGTTCTTGATTTTGCCTTGTCTCTGGACTTTGATTTATGTAATCTTGTGCTTTGTTCCTTCGTTGTTCTACTGACGTTGTTTTCTTCCTCTGATTATTCTTCTTGAAATGGTTGAATGGAATGATTTCAAACTTTGCACAAAGTTGCACCACCATCTGAAGTTATATGCTGCGTGTTTAAAATTTTCAAAATGGCCGCCATTTCCAAGATGGACGCCACTTTACGTTGAAAAATTGGAGATTCTATATCTCAGGAACTGCTCAGAGGAGTTAGTTCATATTTGGTATAAATGTTCAGTAAGATGAGAGGAAGGAATCAACAGATGGGTGCAGACGCAACGTTCCAAAAAGTGCACTTAAAGTGAACTTGAAGTTCACTTTTTAAGTGCACTTCGCGTTCTCTTAGCTGTCGCGAAGTTCACTTTTTTGGAATAGGTAGCTATTCCATGGCAGCTATTTTCGCGTTCACTAGTGAACTTCAAGTGCACTTGAAAGCTGTCGCGAGGAACACTACCCCGGGATCACTACTCAAAACGAGGTTTTCTAAATTAGATCGCATTTTACGCGATAGCTGAGGAAATAACATATATATATTTCCACGTAGCGTGTTCTATATATTTGGATTAAGTAAATGCAAATACATAAAATTAAATTTAAAATCGATCTGATAATTTTTTCCCGCTCCAAAATATACGTATAAATTTAGACACTAATTCTGTTCATCGACTACATATCTTCATTACATAATCACCAACCATGGCCATATTCAAAACACAGTTTGCCGTATTTTTGCCGCTTTCCTGTTTCAAAGATGGGGAATATTTTACAAAGATTCTTAAAGAGGTAACTTTTTCCGGTTCCCGGGTTCAATTTTTAATGGTTCCCGATTTACTTTTAATGCCCTTTCCCGTTTTCAGCTCAATTTTTCAGTAAATTTATTGCCAAAATCATGTTTCCCTCTAGCTTAAAAAGGCAAATCTCGCTTCCCGTGTATATACCCCATTGATACCTTGTTTTGTAATAGATTTTTGTTTGCTTCAAGGTACCCTATCTAAGATGTTTTGTATGTTGCAATATAATTTTATTCATTTTCTAAAATATTTTACATCATCATATCCTCTCGAACAAGTTTTATATGTCGCGATATAGCTTTTTATGAATCTTAACATAAATATGTCTGAAAAGCCAGGTTTTCATTATGCGGTTGAAACTTTTTCTTTACAAATAACCAAAATTATTCATTTTTCTAAAATATTTTACATTATCATACCTTTCGAAGAAGTTTTATATGTCGCGATATAGCTTTTTATAAATCTTAACATAAATATGTTTGAAAAGTGAGTTTTTCATTATTCGGTTGAAACTTATTCTTTACAATTGATCAAAATTATTCATTTTTTTACAATATTTTACATTATCATATACTTTCGAAGAAGTTTTATATGTCGCGATATAGCTTTTTATGAATCCTGGCATAAATAGTTTTGAAAAGTCAGGTTACCATTACGCGGTTGAAAACATTCTTACAAATGACCAAAATTATTCATTTTTGTTAAATATTTTACTTCGCGAGAAGTGGGAGATATTATATGTTGATGCTTATTTCAATTGTCGCGACAATTGAAATAAGCACATATAATATCTATAATAAGCAACATATAATATCTCCCACTTTTGAGGCCATATTTGACAAAAGGTGTACAAATTTGGTGATGTCACTCTTGTTTATTGAGAGTTCACACTGTAAGTGCTTTAGTTTTTTGTGTTGTATATGTAATGTTCGTGTGTTTTGTGGGCATGTGGTGTCTTTGGTCTTCCGTCTTTTGGTGTTCTTGCTTTTGCCTTGTCTCTGGACTTTGATTTGAGTAATCTTGTGCTTTATTTCTTCTGTATTCTACTGCCGTTGTTTTGAAATGCGCACTGACAAATCAAATCTCCTACTTTTGAGGTCATTTTTGACAAAAGATGTAAAAATTTGGTATTGCGTGAAAGGAAAAAAAAAATGAAATCCAAATATTTCAATCTTATAAGGATACCGTAATTTTGGGAAAAATACATATAAATGTTATGTCGCGACAATTGAAATAAGCACCAACATATAATATCTCCCACTTTTGAGGTCATTTTTGACAAAAGATGTACAAATTTGGTATCGCGAGAAAGGAAAAAAGCTAAAATGCAAAATATTTCAATCTTATATGGTAATTTTGAGAAAAATACATATATATGTGGTGTCGCATTAATTGAAATAAGCACCAACATATCATATCTCGCACTTTTGAGAAAATAAGCTATAATGGAAAATATTTCAATCTTATAAGGTCATTTTGGGAAAAATACACATAAATCTTGTGTCGCGACAAATGAAATAAATATTAACATAAAATATCTCCCATTTTTGAGGTCATTTTTGACAAAAGATGTACAAATCTGGTATCGCGAGAAAGGAAAAAAGTGAAAATGTAAAATATTTCAATCTTATAAGGTAATTTTGGGAAAAATACAAATAAATGTTGTGTCGCGACAATTGAAATGAACACTGACAAATAATATCTCCTACTTTTGAGGTAATTTTTTACAAAAAATGTATAAATTTGGTATTGTATGAAAGTTGTTTTGAAAATACATATGAATTTAGTGTCTCCAGCATGAACATAGACCTCGATAAAATACCCTTTTTTGAAAGATTTATTAAGAATATAATTTGACATAAGAATGGAATGTATAAATAAAACAAAGGAACGCTATTATTTATAAATATAAATGTTGTGTCGCGACAATTGAAATAAGCACCAACATATAATATCTCCCACTTTTGAGGTCATTTTTGACGAGAGATATATAAATTTGGTATCGCGAGAAATTAAGCTATAACCTGTATGAAATATGCCGCCCGTAAACGACAAGTTAACCAGGCGTAACTTTATGAAATATCCAGGCGTAAACTTACACTGCTGGCATATTAAAGAACAAGGCGTCAAATAAGGCGGAAACCAGGCGTAAACTAGGCGTAAATTAAGGCGTAATATGTAAATTAGTCCGCCCGGTTTTGTACCAGGCGTAAATCCTAGCCAGGCGTAAATCCTAGCCAGGCGTAAATCAAACCAGGCGTAAACTAAAACCAGGCGTAAATCAAAAACAGGCATAAATCAAGCCAGGCGTATCCAATCCTAAATCCTAAGTATAACTGTAGATACAGGTGATAACCCAAAACAATGTTTAAAGAGTTTTTTGGAGGGTAAAATGTTTTTTATTTAAAAAATTTGTAAAAGCTAAGTCTATTTACTCCTACTGAGAACTTTTTCAGAGAACGGTTCAGATCATTGCATAGGAGATTTAAACCTTTCCTAACTCCTTGTTTCAATCGTTATGTTATTCAAGCTACTGTTGGTTGCTTTTTCAAATCTGAACTCTGAGTGTTCCTATTTTTTTCTTCTTGTGTGCTTTACCCTTTATATACCAAAAACACGTACAATATATCAGGAGAAACAACTTCCCCATAGAAAATAACCAATGGAATCCCAGTGGACTTTTTGCCTTAAATTCCACTGGATTCCACTGGAATCCATTGGAATTCCAACGGAATAATCTGGCTGAATTCCATTGGAATTGCCATTGGAATTCCAGTGGTATTCCACTGGATTCCAGCATTATCCACTGGAATTCCACTGTAAAAATCATTGGAATATTAAATTGAAAATCCATTGAATCCCACTGGAATTCCATTGGAATTCCAAAGAAAAGTACTAGATTCAAGTGGAAATCAATAGATCGATCCCAGATAGAATTATCATATCATATTTTACATGAAATTTCTCTGCAATGCCTCAATGCAGGTGTATAGTTCACATTTAATGGTACTGGTATTTTGTTGTTATTTCTTGTATCAAAATACATGAAATCTTTCCTCAGTTTGCAGCTCATATATAACCATATGCCTATACACAGATTAAAAATTCTACATCTGTCCATTGATAATAAGATTTGCATGCGTATTTATGCTCCAGCAAACCAATGCTAGACCTTCTGCAACTATTTTCAAGGGAATTTAGTAGCAAAAGCCAATGTCAGTTAGCCCAAAGAGAAATTATGCTGAATGATTGTAGTTTGATGCTATTAATAACTAAATATCGAAGTTACTGTGAATTTTAATTCTGCATATGCGCATTTCGACAACTTATGTCTCTTCAGTGCAGATAAAATCTAAACGGTTGGAAGACCATAAACTCAAAGATGTTTAAAAACTGATAGAGAACAAATAACCAATATGATCCTGAGTAAAGCCTAAATCAGCTGGGGACAGAGCTTTACATGAGGGAGATACTCCTTAGTTTTCCACAAAATTTACAATTTAGATATTGTAATGTTCCAAATAGATTCGGCTTTCGGGTCAGCACCGAAGTACTGACTACTGGGCTGGTGAATACCCTCGGGGACTAACAGTCCACCAGCAGAGGCATCGACCCAGTGGTAACAAATAACTAAATACCGAAGTAACTGTGAATTAAATGAAGGAAAATTTCAACTAAATAATGCTGATGGAACTGAGAATTATTATGCAAACAGGCACCATAAATACCAACAGCAAATATTATTACCCACAGCAAATATCAATTACTAATTCAATTAAAGCAGAGCCACATTTGATAAACTGAAATCCTAAAGTCAACTAAAGCATAAAGCAGCTGTAAATATCAACCACTCTAAAATATATACTAGAAAAATTATCAAGCAATTTGTAATGAAAATAATAAAGAAACACATAAATTTTGTTGTTTTTCTTTCATATTTATGTACATTGTTGTGAATTTCTTATGTTAGTCTTTTTTTTTGTGGATGCAGCGTTGCTTGATAATTAACAATGAATTCCTCTCAAACAAGTACTAAGGGCCGTGTTGAACTTAAATGAGGTATAAGCAAAGCTCTCTTGAAGGCATTTTTTACCATGTATTTCTTAATTGTGTCATGTGTATTTACTACATATATCCACTTATTTCTTAATTACAGTTTATAATATTTCATGTTATATGTGTTATCAGGATGGCTTGAAATCTTTTCTGTGATATCAAATGTTATCAATTTGCGACCATACAAAACATGTAAGAGGTCTGTTAAATATTGCAACCAATGTTCTTGAATGGTGGTCAGTGCTTAAAGTGCATCTATATCATGTACATATGTTACAACTTTTCTTTGTCCAGAATTCCATTGTTTGCCATTTAACAGTTTAAGTGATGGCACGTTCTAACATAAATAGTTGTTCCTTAAATTTGAAAATTTCAACAGTGTACAATATTTCCCAGTCATGTCTCTAGTTTGATACGTGTGTTACAGATAAAATAAATTCGTTTGAGAACACCGCGCGTGCAAACAACCTACAAAATTGTCACTGATGATCTTTAGTACTATGGATAATGAAATTAACGGAATTGAGGCCTGGCGAACATTTCAAAATATTATTTCGGTCGGCGGTTTAGTGATGCATTGCTTACCTACACCACCGTATTCCGTACCGTATAGCTCATTATTTGTCTTTGAATGTAAATTATGTGATACAGATCGTATTAATTGTGTGCTGAAAAAATATTAACAATTTTTGTTGAGCTGGCATCTCATCTTAATTTTGTGCCAAATGATGCTGAGAAATGTTCACGCTGATTGGATACGATGCAACTTCCGCAGTGTGGCTGACCAATCAGAGTTACCAACTTTTCGGACTTTCGGTTTATCAGAAATACACCACGTGATATAAACAAAGAATTCGAAGAAATACTAATTACGACTTGGGCATCGGTAAAAGAATTGTTTACACTAAAGAATAATCTTCACTTCTGAAATGTAACGTATTTACGTTCTGTTTTTTTTTAATCTTCCAAATGTGCTTTCATTTTTACAACAATCTCGTACGTATAGACTAGTCGTAGTTGTTGAAAAGCTGCTGTGAAATTCACCCTCCTCGATCTTACCATTCTCCTAGCAATTCATTTAAATATCTTCAAATAGTTGTCTGTTAGTAGTAATTGTCAAAAATCGCCGATCATACGAGACTTTATTCGTGGGCTCCCCCATATATAGGCGCTTCAGTTTTGGACAAGTCTGTTGGTTAAAATAATAATAAAAAAAATGGCAAAAGGGGAGGGATGATAAATGAAAACAGAGATATTTATTCTTATTCTGTTGAAATTCGAAAAAATCCAGTGAAAAATATTATTTATTATTGTAGTTTTTTGACAAACGTCCAAAATACGAGGTTAATTATTGTGATTTCAGTCCGTGTTGCCAAGAAAAATATACATAACAACTTTTTATTATAGTTGCATTATTTGAAATAATAAAAGCATCCCATTGATTTCTGAATTTACAGTATTTGACCCATGTCTGTGATGTACATGAAGATAAAAAATATTCTTCTCGAGTCTTACTCTAGGTGATTTCTCAGGAAATGATTTTAAAATAGTAGAATCCACATTTACGCCTCTTAACAGAATTTCCAAAGTCGAAGAAACAATTTACGCCTTGTTAAAAAATAAGAGTCCAAATTTACGCCTGGTTTTTACTTAGAAAATGTTTACGCCTGCTCCCATTTGAAATAGAATGAAATTACGCCTGGTTGCTAGAAAAGTACGCCTGGTTTCTACAAAATTACGCCTCACTTTACGCCCGTAAATGTTTTGGATTTACGTGTCCTGCTCACATACGCCTGGTTTATAACACGTAAACACCTGTTACGCCTGGATTACGCCTCAAAACCAGGCGGATTACGCCTGATCACTTCGTACGGGAATGCAAAATATTTCAATATTTCAATCTTATAAGGTCATTATGGGAAAAATACACATAAATCTTGTGTCGTGACAAATGAAATAAATATTAACATAAAATATCTCCCATTTTTGAGGTCATTTTTGACAAAAGATGTACACATTTGGTATCGCGAGCAAGGAAAAAAGCTAAAATGCAAAATATTTCAATCTTATAAGGTAATTTTGGGAAAAATACATAAATGTTGTGTCGTGACAATTGAAATAAGCACCAACATACAATATCTCCCACTTTTGAGGTCATTTTTGACAAGAGATATATAAATTTTGTATCGCGAGAAATTAAGCTATAATGCAAAATATTTCAATCTTATAAGGTCATTTTGGGAAAAATACACATAAATTTTGTGTCGCGACAAATGAAATAAATATTTACATAAAATATATCCCATTTTTGAGGTCATTTTTGACAAAAGATGTACAAATTTGGTATCGCGAGAAAGGAAAAAAGTGAAAATGTAAAATATTTCAATCTTATATGGTAATTTTGGGAAAAATACATATAAATGTTGTGTCGCGACAATTGAAATGAGCAGTGACAAATAATATCTCCTACTTTTGAGGTAATTTTTTACAAAAAATGTATAAGTTTGGTATTGTGTGAAAGTTGTTTTGAAAATACATATGAATTTAGTGTCTCTAACATGAACATAGACCTCGATAAAATACCCCTTTTTGAAAGATTTATTAAGAATATAATGTGACGTAAGAATGGAATGTATAAATAAAACAAAGGAACGCTATCATTTATACGTAATGGCATTTTGGTTTCAATTTATTATCAAAAATGAATTAAAAAGAGAATAAGTCGTCGAGTTTTTCTACTTTTTGCTTAAAGTTAATTTCGTCATTCTAATATGTGTTTTCAACTGACCAGTCGTTAAGAGCAATCCAATGCTGCCACGAGGTTCACTTCAACTTCACTTCGCGATCACTCCCGTGATCGCATCTTCTTAACAAGTGCACTTGAAAGCGGTCACAAGTTCACTCTAGGCTGTCATGGAATCACTTTCAAGTGCACACGAAGTGCACGCGAGGAACGCTTTTTGAGTGCACTCGGATTGAATGTTACGTCAGCACCTATTTATATGCGACAAAAATTTTCAAAATGGATGCCATTTCCAAGATGGCCGCCTTAATACGTGAAAAGTTTGACTATGTCCGATTTCAACGAAAATTGATAACTAGGTAGATTTTGAAGCTGTGAATAATGTGGAATCATCGAATATGGAGTCTGGGGTGACATCAACTATTGCTTGCAATTGGAAATCTAGTTTGTTTTATTATTGTCAGAGTTGGGTTTTAATATTTGCTGTTTTTATCTTTATTTGCATTTCAACGATAGAATTTTACTAAGCATTGATTTTTACACTGTTTTTGGAAACAATGAATTTTGTGTTACATTTTAAAATAAAACCGCTCAATTAGCAAGGATACGTTATATTATTTTGTATGACAACAGACCTTTCTCTGTAAAAGCTTAAGATAGTTGTTTCAACTATCTGGATTTGACATGTTCGACCCTGCGGGTGTCTTATAAGAAGCAGCGATGCTTAATCTACCGGTGCAACAGACCTCACCCATTGCTTTTTATTTGGTCCGTGTTTTTTTATGCATGTGTGTGTATTTTTGCCTTCATTTTTCTTTTCTGTGTCGTACTTGTGTTATGTCTTTGCTTTGTTTTTTTATGTTGCCATTGATCTTGGATCCTCGGCATTTTATAGCTGAATCATTTCAAATTTCAGCGAGAATGTGAACACAAAAATATCTAGTAATTATAGTGAACTGGATTTCCCTAGTGTTACATTCTGCAACTTAAATCCCATGAGCTACAACAAAATGAAAAAGGAACCAGCATTCTACCAGATCATTAATGAAACGGCCAAAGCCATGAATATTAATATTTCACATCTTGACGTGGATATAAAGGTAAATACACAATTTTCCTTATCTGTAAAATAGAAAGTTATTCTTTGTACCATCGGTAATACCCAATTTTCCTTAACTGTACAATAAATAACTATTCTTTGTACTATCGGTAATACACAATTTTCCTTAACTGAAAATAGATAATTATTCTTTGTACTATCTTAAATACACATTTTCCTTAGCTGTATAATAGATTATTATTCTTTGTACTATCGGTAATACACAATTTTCCTTAACTGTACAATAGATAACTATTCTTTGCACTATCGTTAATACACAATTTTCCTTAATAGATAATTATTCTTTGTACTATCGTAAATACACATTTTCCTTAGCTGTATAATAGATGATTATTCTTTGTACTATCGGCAATACACAATTTTCCTTAACTGTAATTATTCTTTGTACTATCGGTAATACTCAATTTTCTTTATCTGTACAATAAATAATTATTATGTCACCCCAGACGTAGTCGGGCTGACATGTTGTTATTCTACGTTTCTTCTGATTATTAAGTCTCCCAAACGAAGTTTGTGGAGACTTATTGTTTTTGCTCAATTCTTATTATTCTTATTATTATTCTTCTTCTTGTTCTTCCGGCGTAAAATTTTTGTCCGGAACATATCTCGAAGACTTTTGACCGGAATCTCATGAAACTTCATATGTTGGTAGAGGACAATGATAAGATGTGCCATCCGGGCTCGGAATATCCAAAATGGCGGCCGTTGCCATGGAAACGGAAAAAAGGCGGGAAAATTCAAAGTGTTCAGAATTGGATGAAAATTGACAGGAAGGTTGCCTAGCATGCATAGAACTGATTTGTGGTACAAAAATTTTCAAAATGGTGGCCGTTGCCATGGAAATGAAAAAAGGCGGGAAAATTCAAAGTGCTCAGAATTGGATGAAATTTGGCTGGAAGGTTGCCTACCATGCATAGCATTGGTTTTTGGTCTTAAAATTTTCAAAATGGCGGCCGTTGCCATGGAAATGGAAAAAGGCCGGAAAATTCAAAGTGATCAGAATTGGATGAAATTTCGCAGCAGGGTTGCTAGATATGGGAGTTCGTTTGGGAGACTTTTGTGTTTCGCTCTGCGAACACAGTAATTACTTGTTATTTTTATTATTATTTTTTTTTTCTTCTTCCAATAATTCTTGTCCGAGCGATTATTTTGTAATGACTGAACATAACCATAACAACTTCAAACTTGGCACACAGTTGGACCACCAACTGAAGTTATTCACAATACGAAAAAAATGTTCAAAATGGCCGCCATTTCCAAGATGGCCGACAAAATACGTCAAAATTTCAACATTGTCCGATTTCAACGCAAATTGATTTCTAGGTAGATTTTCACGCTGCGAATGAGATGGAATCATCGAATGGTGAGTCTGTGGTGTCATCGGCTATTGCTTGCAATTGCAAATCTAGTTCTATTTACTATCGGTAATTCACATGTTTTCTTATCTGTACAATATTTTATTATTCTTTGTTATATGGGAAATACACATTTATCTTAACTGTACAATCGATAATCATTCTTTCTACTATCGGTAATACACAATTTTGCTTAACTGTACAATCGATAATAATTCTTTGTACTATCGGTAATACACACCTTATTCTCAACTTAACAATTATAGATTATTATTCTTTGTACTATGGGTAATACAAAATTTACCTTATCTGTACAATAGATAATTTTTCTTTGTACTATCGGTAATACACATTTTTCTTAACTGTACAAAAGATTATTATTCATTGTACTATCGGTAATACACATTTTACCTATCTGTACAATCGATAACCATTCTTTGTACAATCGATAATACACTTTTTTCTTAACCTTTTGATAGATAATAATTCTTTGTACTGTCGGTAATACACCTTTTTTTCTTAACTTAACAATAGATTATTATTCTTTGTACTATGGGTAATACACAATTTACCTTATCTGTACAATAGATGATTATTCTTTGTACTATCGGTAATACACATTTTTTCTTAACTGTACAAAAGATTATTATTCATTGTTATATCGGTAATACACAATTTTCCTTAACTGTACAATCGATAACCATTCTTTGTACTATCGGTGATACACATATTTTTTCTTAACTGTTCAATAGATTATTATTCTTTGTACTATGGGCAATACAAAATTTACCTTATCTGTACAACAGATAATTATTCTTTGTACTATCGGTAATACACATTTTTTCTTAACTGTACAAAATATTATTATTCTTTGTACTATCGGTAATACACATTTTTCCTAACTGTACAATCGATAACCATTCTTTGTACTATCGATAATACCCATTTTTTCTGAACTGTACAATAGATAATTATGCCTTGTTGTATCATCAAATAAGCGATAAACACGTTCCTGTAAAAATCGAAAAATGTGTCCATGTATTTGTTGAAATCGAAAATAAATATTTCTGTACAAAAATAAATGTTGAGGGGCAACGGGTGACAGCGGTTGTAAGAACACTTTGCCATTGAATTTATGTTTGTTGACAACCCCGCATTCATGGAAAATGAGCAGCATGGATGTAGCGTTGTTCGGCAATTAGCAATGAATTCATCTCAAAACAGGGAAAGTGGCCGTCTTAAACCTACTATGAGGTATGATCAAAAGTCTATTGTTTAGGGCTTCATTGTGACCTCAAGATGAAGAACAACAATAAAGAAATATTCTATTGCTTGTTTTTTTTTCACGTATGTGTAGAGACTTTGTCGTATGTGTATATACGCCTTTTTTCTTTCATTGCTAATTTGAAGATGGAAAAAATTGTGTGAATACTTCACATCTAAGAACAGCCACTAAAACGTCAAGATCTTGTTGTCTTCGGTCAAACTGAAGATATTCATAAGTTAAATTCAGCATCGGTTCAACGTTTTTATTGTTGTTCTTCATCTTGAAGTCACATCTTACTGGATGCTTTTAACATTAAATGAATTATAAATCATGTGCATTGTTATTATCTAGATATAGCTTTGTTATAATTTCAGCCAACATCGCAAACTATACCACAGTCATATAATCCAGGTGAGTACACATTAAAAATAATTGTATCAACTTCAAGATCAGAAAAAAATTGATGTTCTCTTGTTACGTTGTTTGTTCAACACATTTACATTTACCCAACATTTCGGTTTGTTTTTGTCTTGGTCTTAAAAAATTTTCATTTTAAATTTCCAGAAAGAAATTTGATTTTATCTGCATTAATGAGTTCAACAGTATGTGGTAATGTTGGCCAAGTAATACTGATGAGATATTGTTAAATCCTTTCCAACCACAGTTCATTCATGTCCTCTTTGAATACTAGTATTCAAAATAAAATAAAAAAAACTAGAAAAGCTGTGAGCAAAGCTCACAAAATATATACCCCCGCTCCCCCAAAAAGATCAAATAAAAATTTTAAATAGGTGGTGCACAATGGCAATGTGTACTGAACTTTCTGTGAAAGTTCCATTGAATTTCACTAAGTGGTCTATAAGGAGTTAGCGCAACCAAATTTGTACCCTAGGGCGGACGGAATAACGAACGAACGAACGGATGGACAGACGGATGGACGGACAGACACCATGATCACTATATACCGCCCGCTAAAGCAGGGGTATAACAATCAAGACCTACCATAACTATATTGGGCACCAAATTAGTAAAAACATCCATACAAGGAAAGATACATCTCTGGATCTTCATCTTATTCAACTTCTGAATTGTCTTTTGCACTATCTAAGATTTTGTCCGCAGTCAAAGACAGGCATCAAGCTTACTGTATAACTGTTGATACCCTAAGTGACATTTATCAAATGTGGATACTTAAAAAATCCGAAGGATTTATTAGAAAATATTAAATCTCATTCATTTGCGGAAATACATTCTCTCAAAATATTTGATTTTTCCACACTCTTTACAACGCTTCCGCATAATAAACTAAAATAACGATCAAAAAGCCTAATACGATTTAATACAATTTGTTGTGTTAGGTTATAAATCCACATTTTTTTCAAAAACCAATTTGAATGGAAAAGTATGCCACGATGAAAAACAGGTGTGCAGTATGCTAGATTTTTATATTGATAATGTAAATGTCACATTTGGAGGTGCTATTTATCAACAGCAATTTGGTATGTTAATGAGCACGAAAAATGTTTCTCTACTCGCATACTTGTTTTAATATTCCTACGAGTTAGAATTTCCTTAGGCACTCATGAAAAGTCATAAAATAAAATATGCTAGATTCTTCAATATCCATTTTAGAAACATTGATGACGTTCTTTCCATTATTAATAATGCATCTTTTGCTTAATGTATTCCATCGATATCCCCCAGAACTAGAGACGAAGGACACAACGGAAACCACAGAATCTATATCTTTTGTGGACTTACATCTCAGATTTGACAGAAATGAAGATCCCAATAGTACAATTTTCGACGAAAGCGCCGATTTTAATTTCATCAATTTCCCTTACATGGATAGTAATAATCTATCTCCTTCTGCTTACAGAGGGTTAGTTACAGTAGATTTGTTACGCAAGAGCAGCACTAATCATACAGGCTTTCTTACTATACAAAGTTCTCGTCCTGAACGCCTTATCAATCAATGCTTCAACAAATTGCGTCTTATACGATCATTTCTTTTAATTGCCTACAACATTTCAACAATGGCTGTTGAGTTGCTACCAAAAACTACTGCAATTTAAAAAAGGGGGGTTCAAGCACCATAAAACCAGTTTAACCCACAATTTCTTTTGAGATGCATATACAAAGTTACTCCTTGAAACACTTGTACAGCATATCAAAATGTACTGTTAATTATGTAACTTAGGAATTTTTGTATTTTGAAGCCATTGGAGCGATACCACTGCTGGGGGACCAGAGGTCCCCGAGGATATTCACCAGTCTGATAGTTAGACTTTTCTGAACTGAAAATTTTACCTTGCGTTTCATAGAAGTTTACCTTTTTTGTCAGAATTCTAACCCCTTAAAAATATTAAGGCTTTATTCAGTGTATTGCACTCGGTGCATTTGGCCTGTTTTTTTTTTTTTTGTTTTTTTTTGGGGGGGGGTTGAGTACTTCTTTTCTGATTTTTTCTGACTATTTTTGAATCATGGCTTTCAATATTAATTTCAATGCTGTGGATGAGGGGTTACTCCTTGAAACACGTGTACAGCATATCAAAATTTACTTACAAAAACAGGATAACAGTAAGCCCCTACATGCCACAATTTACAAGTGAACTGCATAGAAAACAATAACGATAGGAACTCGGGATAGCCGGACTTGGTACTGCCACTAGCAAAAGCCAGCGGTAGGGTTAAACCGGTTTATTTGTACCCAAACCTCCCCTTTCTCTATTTCGTTTCCCTATTGTATAATAAACATGCGAATAAACCCCAATACAGGATGACTACTAACTCAATGACTACTTTAATCTTGAAACAGAAAAGCATATGACCAGACGTAATCTAGAAAGATGGGTCAAAGAGTGCTCGCCGCTTAACCGCCGGCTAGTTCAAGGAACCTAGTCTGCTGGTAAAATACTGTCGCACTACGGAAAAATCAAACTCAATTTGGTAAAGAGTCGTCATGTATTTCAGTAGACATCGGCAGTATCAGTTACAGGCTAGTATCGTCAAAGGTAGAACAAACGCGAGCGAAGTTGAGATATATACACCCCGTTGGATGGAGCTAGGGGAACGTCGCCGTCAAGAAAGGGGTAATAAGTAATAGTAAAATCATAATCATCCTTCTAGTTTTTTTTACCAGAGTCAAAGATGATAATTAAATCCAGAAAAGGGCAGTATTGTTTGCATTATTAAGTTTCAGATGTTGTGGGTAAATGATGTCGACATAAGCTAAAAACTGGGGATTGTCAATTGTAAGTATATCGTCAATATACCTGCTTTTATCATTGAAAATAGAAATAAGATTATCACTGCTTGGTACAGTTCCATTTTGTAGTTTTTTGATGAAGTTCCGTTCATAACAGAACAGAAAAAGATCTGCAATAAGAGGTGCACAATTAGTACCATTGGGATTCCAATGCCCTGATGATAAACAATGGTGCCAAAACTAACATAAATGTTGTCTTGCAAGAGATTCAGTGTCTTGATCATATCATCACATGTCCAGGAGCAATAATTGCTGTAAGTCATATTGGAGAAGAATCCTTCCTTTTTGTTACAGCAAATAAATTGAAGACCCGAAAATTTAAAGGACCATTTTATAAGTTGATCCAATTTGGATTACATCAAATCATGTTTGAGGGTTGTATAAAGTGTAGAAAAATCATACAACTGTAGCTGTCAATAGATGAAACTGGTCTTTCTATAGATTGTGATTTATCTTAAACTTCAATAGAATTTTTTACACTCCAAAAGTAATTTACACCAGAGTTTTGATATTTTTTTTTCACAAAAGTTTTAACTCCTTTTTACAAGTGAGTGCACTGTTTATTATGTAACTTAGATATATTTGCGGTCGATTATTTTTCCGGTGGTTTTGTACCTACTTTGTCGTTTTGACCCTTGAACTTTCCTCTTGACAACTCAGTTCGGTAATTTTGTTATAATCCCCGTTAACAAGGTGTATCTACGGTCTGTAAGTCATGTGACACCGAGAACGTCGTTTTGACCCTTGAACTTTCCTATTGACAACTCAGTTCGGTAATTTTGTTATAATCCCCGTTAACAACGTGTACCTACGGTCTGTAAGTCATGTGACACCGAGAACGTCGTCTTGACCCTTGAACTTTCCATTTGACAACTCAGTTCGGTAATTTTGTTATAATCCCCGTTTACAACGTGTACCTACGGTCAGTAAGTCATGTGACACCGAGAACGTTCGCAGACACAATGATGCTTATAACTTGACATTCAATTATTAACGTCATATATTTACGTAAGAAACACTTTGGCTCTTTATGTACCGGGAAGTTATATATATTGAACAAGTCTTACAGACCACAATGTGTATTATATTTAATATAATAATTTATTATCTAGCTCATTGATATAAATGATGTATTACAATAATTTCAATTTTCATAACACGCATTACCAATAGCTGCTGTTTAAACACATTTGCTACTTCAATTTTCTGCCATTTAAAACGAAAAAAAAACGCTATCTTAAATTGTTTGGCTTTCCTTACTTTCTAAATAATAAAGTCTTGTTATCGTGTTTCGTTTATTTTGAAAAAAGGACACACTCAATGTAAGTTTCTAAGGTTTTCTAAGAATAATAAATTATATTTAAGGTGTGTTAGTCTCGTTGAATTTTGAAATTTTTCGGGTACAAGAGATCTATTCTCACAAAATATATATATGAGGTATTAAACAAAAATTTGAAAAAATATATATATGAGGTATTAAACAAAAACTTGAACGTCAGATTTTTTTTTTTATATATATATTTTTCTTGTTTTTGTTTTTTTTTGTTTTTTGTTTTTTGCATTTTTTGTTTTTGTTTTTGTTTTTGTTTTTTTTTTGTTTTTTTCTTTTTTTTTTTTTTTTTTTTTTTTTTTTTGTTTGTTTTTTTTAATTCTTTTATTCTTGTTGTTGTTGTTTTTTTAACGGGAAAGCGTATTTATATATTGTATATTGTTCATGTTTTGTTCATGAAGAATTTAATGTGATATTTAGATCGATAATAAAGGTTACAAGATGACGAGCAACTATAAAAGCGTTGATCCTTTGCTTGCTTTTACAATGTTTTTGTAGAGACCTTGTCTCATGTGCAATTACTCCATATCCTTTCATTGAATATTTAGTTTTAGGTTGGCAAACAATTTGAAAAACGGCATACGCTCTTGCTTTTCTAGTTCCTAGAACTTGTGCAACAGTGGTTTCATTGCAACGGAATTTTTATTTGGTTTTGATAAGAAGCACTAAGGTTGACTTCCTGCAACACTCAGTATTTGTGTCGAGCAGATCATGCCGGAACACTTAATGATCAATACCATCAGTTTTTGTAGGGGTTCAAACAACTAGTGTTTTAGTTTTCTGGGATTCTTGTTCATTGTTGTTCCTTGGTTTTGTCTTTGCAATTTGTTAAAAACAAATTGCAATTATCCCCCCCCCCTTTTTCCCTTCTTGCTCGGTATTCGTTTGTCGATGCATCAAATACAATAGATGTGTAGTTAGGCAGAAGACCAGAATATTTTCAAAGGTAATGGAAACAGCTCAGTGTTCGAGATAATTAATCTCGAGTGTATACAACTGTAGAAGAGGCTCCATATACCGAACTATTTCCTATGCCACGGTCGCAATGAGCTCATTTCGAAATGTATAATATATATTGAATAGATAGGGCACCGATCCGAATATAAAAAATATCCATTGTTCTAACTGGGGTGAGATTGCTTGGGTGATCCGACTAAGATCATCCCAGTTAGAACGCAGGAACTGGGATGTAATCGTGAGTACAATCAAAGTCCTAAATATTACTATTGTATGCCATATTGTTTTGCCCGAGGGCTTTGCCTTCAAACTATTGTGATTTAAAATACTAAAAGTGGTGCCATCAGAAAAGATGGCCATCCCCGCACTCACCTGTTTGACATAGAAAACGGTCGTTATTGACCCTTGGGGTAACTTTCCTCAACATTTTTAAAATCAAATTATTTATAGTCACTATTTTTACTAAGAAAGTATACAAGGATATACGGTTGCTAGGTAGAATTTCCAAAAATGAGTGGTCTTTGAGACTTTCACCAAATTTACCAAATTTGGAATCAATTATTTTGAAAATCCGATTGGTGAAAATGATTGCCCTAATAGAAACAAATCCTAACCGTATGGTCGCTAGGTAGAATTCCAAAAA
>MJUU01015578.1:33359-56410 GCA_002080025.1 Modiolus philippinarum | reverse complement strand
AAATAAGTGGTCTTTGAGACTTTCAGGAAATTTACCAAAGTCGGAACCGGAATCAAAATTCTGAAACTTTATTGCACATCTGCAGACTATATGCAACAATTCTATCACTAAATTAAAACACTAAACCCAAAAATGAAGAAGGAGTTCCACTGAAAAGCTCACATATATAAAATAGACATCTTGGGGCCTCTTGCTTGCACCAAGACCAATATCAAAAATCCGAAAGCTTATTGCGCATCTGCAGCATATATGCAACAATTCTATAACAAGATTAAAACACTAAATCCAAAAATGAGCGAGGAGTTCCACTGACAAGGTCCATCTAACGGACAGACGGACGGGACCAAAACAATATCCCCGCATTTTCTTCAGAAAAGTGCGGGGATAAATATAGTCATAGAGTACTCTAAAAGATATTGATAATAGTCAAAAGACAAGAGTTTGAGAGGTTGTTATAGAGGTAACAAGATAATTATTGGTATTTTTATTTAAGAATTGCAATAGAATACGTTAATGATCCTGGATAATCGCAGTAATTTCTAACATGTGTAATATGCAGCATGCATTTATTGTTCTATTACCTAATTCAATTTTATTTAATAGGCGACAACCCATTATTGCAAGCAAATACCGTATTACGTCTACGGATGGGGATGTATACTGATGAAGATATATTTAACTTCAACGTTCCTAAGAATCATTTACTCAATGAATGTACCTATCAAGGACGGAAATGTATAGCAACGTAAGCATACAAATATACAAGCTCGACATGATGAGTGCCCTGTTTTTGTCTATATGTTGTTGATGATTGCTCTGTGTTTGTCAATATGTTGTATGTGTCCACTAACTAAGGACCCTTCTGCTTTTATCGGGGAACAGATGACAGTGATTCTAAGAGTACTTTGCCAGTAAATTGGAGGAATGATGACTATCCTGCACCCATGGGCTTAATGAACTATGGATATGGCGTTGTTTCACTCTTGGCAATGAATTCCATATATACCGGTGCTTGAGGAAGTCTTGAATTTACAATGAGGTAAGAGCAAAGCTCACCGTGACTTCCAGACGAAGAACATCAGTAAAAGTGTTATTCCATTGATTGGTTCTACCCTGGTTTTGTAGAGACTTTTGCTCACGTTTATTTACTCCAATTTGCTATATTTTCTATTATAAATTGTTTCTTACTTGACACATTTTGTGTCCAGACATTATTATGCCAGCGAAGCTGGCACTTATGGTAAGAATGTCATCCAAGGATATATATTGGTGCCTTTGATTTTTTTCTGCCTGTCACCTGACCTTTTTTGTACGACCAAACGATCACATGACAAAATCTACTTCATTCATTGGCTAATTTCATTTCTCAACATAACGAGAGTCAGTTTGCTTACACATTTTTTGAAAAACTGTCAGAATTTTTACTTTTTGTTACCCAGTCAACCCAAAATATGTTGCTAAAAAATTCTCCGATTATTTAAATCATATGTCTCGAGTTTCAACGCCAGAAAATTCCCTTCTGGTTTCCTTTCCATTTCACGAGGTCACCATAACGGCAATCCGCTGAACCGGAAACTAGCTGTGTTGTCATGGTGACACTGACGATGAACCGCGATATTGCCGTTCAGCAGTTTAGAAGTTTTTTTCATAGTGTTGTTGTGAATTAGAAATATGTTAATTACTAGTAATTAAAAAAATCTTCTAGAGTCCTTTCCTCCATTCAAATGGTTTGGAAATAACTGCAATCTACCTGGAACATAGGGTTTCACTAATCAGTCATTCAGTGCCTCTTCATTAGCCCGGGGAAATTACGTTTGTTGTTATAAGAAATGCATCTTTGACCCACGGTTAGCATTTTTTAAAAGTCTACGAAAAGAGCAAAATTGCCTTTTTGACACTTATCCGAAAAGACTGCAGACTCAGTCTTCGGCAGTTCTCACAGTGAAATATAACAAGGACGTATATATATAAGTCCTTGAATATAATAACTCCAATAAACATCGCCCAATATTGGCGCTTCATTTATCACTTGGTCAAAGGAAACAGAAGACAATATGACACAGACAACACAAATAAAGNAAAAAAAACGCAAAACTGAATCACTCCAAGTAGTGTGAACCCTCCAAAATGGAGGTAGCACCAGGTCCTCCAAAAGCGGTACACGAATTATATGTTAATCTATGGTACTTGTCACCCTACTAAATAGTCATAGTCTTTGTTTGTCAGTACTTCAATAAACACTTGATCTTACTGTAATTGTGTATTAGCGGAACCAGAAGGGGTTTCGTAGGTTGGAACCCCCTTTTTTCTGAGAAAAAAAAATTCATGCAGAATTTTTTCAAAAAATGGATAAAACTTGCAAAACAATCGACTGGAACCTCATTGGAATCAAACCTTTTTGAAGGCTGGATCCACAGGTTTGATCTGTCTTATCATGTAACAAGATTTCGTAAAACGCCTAGCTGGTGCAACACAGAGACATTAATTAGTTGTGTTTAAAAGTCTCTGTTAAACATAACATATTCGAAAGAGTTGTGATGTAAGACGCGGACATGCTGGAAAATTACTGCTCAAAACAGAAAGTTCACTATTGAAAGTTTGAAATTATCACGTTTGTCGTCAAACGTCTAGAGCAAGGACTTATATAGCTGCGGAACCTATAACAATAACTATAGGTTCTTTTATTTTTTCTGATTTGGTGGTCCGCAACTATCAAAAAATCAGCACAAGGACCATAAGAGCTACGGTTCTGCAGCTAGGACTTATAATGAGATGTACGTCCTTGTCCAGAGTAATCACTATACTAGAGCTGGGTAAAAGTCTGGAATTTCTTCGCTGGCATTCAAGGCCGAGCCTTCCTCATATTAGTTTTTAGTCAATTTGGAGTTTCAAAAGACATCAGTTATACGAAACAACTGACTGTCATAAAACATAACAGAATTATTACTTTTGTGTTCAAGCAATATCTAAATTTTGTTAAAACCTGAGGAGTATCTCTCTCTTGCAGAGCTCTGCCCTTAGCTGATTTTTGGCTTTCTTTTTGGATCCTTTTGGTATTTGTTTCTCTATCAGCTTTTGCACATGTTTTGGTTAATGGATTTCCGAATGTTTTGATTTGATCTCCACTGAAGAGACATAAGTCGTCGCAATGCGCATATACAGAAACTAATATCACTCACTAACTTCGGTATTTTGTTATTTGCTGTCACTTTTCCAACAAAACTGTTACACATTATTATTACAGTTTTGTGAAATTTGGGGAGAACATATCAGGTTTGATATTTTAAGCAGAATATGTTTTTCTCTAATTTTAAATACATAAGCAATGAAGGGCTATAGAATAAATGCACATGAGGTAAGTCTCTACAAGTACATGGTAAAACCAAGTAATGGAACAAGAAATTTATTGTTGTTCTTCCTTTTGAAGTCACAATGACGTGACATGTATGTCAAGTAAATAACAGAATACCTAAGTTACATATTTTACGAAAGGATATGGAGTAAATGAACATGAGACCATAACACATATGTTAACTCCAACTGCAATAATTTTAATGAGCTGTATGGCCATTTCGGAATTTTATTCCTCATCAGCAGCACTAGAACCCAAACAAAGGAAATCCATAATTAGAATATTTTTTAAAATGATTAAAACCAAACGAAATCCGAATAATCAGTAAAATCAAATATAGCTACGGACAAAACTACGATTGAGGGAGTTAATCCTTCGGTTTTAGAATTTACATAAATTTAGATAATAGTAATTAAACAAAGTGTACACATGAGATATCATATCATGTACAAGTACAGCATATCTTAGAAAAATAAAGAGCATACATCTCTACCACATGGTACACAAACCTCCCCTTTCTCTGTCCCGTTTCCCTATAGTATAAGAATTGTACGAATACATAAACGAATTACAAGAAAAAAGTTCATTTAACTGGTATAGATAAAAATATGTTATAAAACGGGCCGTCTGAAACTTACATTGAGGTAGGAGCAAAGCTAACTGTTGAAGACCTCACGGTGGCTTTAAGGTGAAGAAGAACAATAATACAAGGTTTATTCAGTTGCAGAAGTATTGCCGTGTGTTTGTAGAGACTTTGACTCATATTCATTCACTCCATATCCATTCCTTTCTTTAATTAATCTCTTATATATATATTTTTTTTGTTTTAGCGTTGCAAAATATCTCCGTCGTGGACCTAAAAATTTAACACAAAGAAACCTATGTACACATTTCGTCGGTCATAGAGATCGACAGGTGTTGCAGGAAAAAATATTTTTGTTAATTAATATGCAGTTTCCTTTAAATTATCATGCTTCCATTTAGTATTTTAATGGATTGATGCAATTTATATTTCAAGACATGTCAACAAACAAAATTTCCAAGTCCCCCATTACAATGTCACGTGGTCGGCAATTCATAACACCATTCCAAGGCGTGTGTGAGAAAATAAGGATTATAACATGTATAAACCAGGTATAGAGTGTGAATGTGAATACTTGTTTGTACAAACAATACGAACTGGTGTGTGGCACTTTCCTGTCCCTTAATATGCGCTTGAAACAACGGCAGTAGAATACCGAAGGAACAAAGGGGTGACATTCACAAAAATCGAAGTCCAAAGACAGGGCAAAAACGAGAACACAGAAAACAATGACGTTAGACACAAAAACAATGACGCCAGACAGACACAAAGCACAGAACCAGAAACCACAACATTCAGAACAAAGGCACTCACAGTGTGAACTCCAGTGAAACTGAGAGTGACATCAGGTGCTCCGGAAGGGTAAGCATGTCCTGCTCTGTTAACAGCACCCGTCACACTGTGAGTGATTCAATCCGGGAAAATGTCAAAGTCGGTAGTCAAATCCGGGAAGACGTGAATCTAGCTGAAAATGTCCACTTTCATTTGGGATACTGACACGTCATATCTTTCAATGATGCTATGGTGACGGCCATAGAATTTCTTGAGGGATGAAATTAACAAAGGTTGAACAAATCCCTGACTAAGCAGCTTTTGGGACAGTGTTTTTGCTCTGTTCAAAAAATCACTGTACAAACTACAAGCTCGACAGTAACGAATCAACTGTGAAATGTACACTCCATAGGCTGGAGAGGTAGGTATATTGCTGCTAAGAAAGGGAAAGTTCACAATGGGGAAATTAAAATCATCACGCTTGTCATATAGCTTAGATTTCAAACGTCCATCTTCGTCAATATACAATAAAAGATCTAAGTACGAAGCTGAAGTAGGTGTTTCAGTTGTTTCTTTAATTTCAAGCTCATTTGGATAGATCTGATGTAAATAATCCTTAAATTTAGGATTATTAAGTGAAACGTTTCGAAAGTAGAGTTTTATTTGCTCCTTATGAAAATGGATTCGTAGCTTCTGTTATTATTTCAATACGGAAGCGCGATCCAAGCCTATTTGCAGGCGCAGACCCAGGCAATATGAAAAAAAGAAAGGGAATTTCGCCAAGCGGAGCGAGACGCGAAAATTTTTTGGGGTATTTCTTGGTTAGACATTAGGACATTCATTAAAAATACATAATTGTCCAAAGAAAGGGGGTTCCAAGTTCCAACTCCCGGACCCACCCTTTGCATCCGCCAATGATTCGCTATTTCCATGATTTGTCAGTTTTTCTATATATTTTGTCTTTACTTATTAAAGTCTCTCCACTTCGGTGGAAAGACCTTCTTGTTATTATACTAAATTTTTTAATATATTTTTCAGGGAAATTAAAAAGTATCGAGATGAGTACTATGGAGCTTGCTATACTTTTAAACCAAATGTAACGAAAACAAATTTAGCGGGACCCTCCTTTGGTATGTTTCAACCTAACCTATAGTGCTTATTTACAGAGTATTCCTAGTAAAATAACATATACATTGTCACTAGGGGAAATGAATAAGTCCTTGTCACTTGGGATGACGTCCAAATACCCTGACAAGTATATAAGATATGAGATATATACATGTATCTCAGTAATAGCGAATGTTATTGTTCATATCCTATTGGTAATTAGTTCTTGATCAGCTTTTACATATATTTCGGTTTATTGATTTCATCTACAATAGTTGTCGAAATTGCCACGTGTAGAAACTTAATTTAATATAACTTCGATATTTTGTTTTGCAATTTTGTCATTAAAATTCCTCAGTAATATATCAACCTCTTACAGGAACACTTAAACTACTTCTTTTTTCATTTTGTTTTTATCTTGCTGCTAGTGTATCTAAATCCAACAACGTGTATCTGTTTTTCTATTTCGTTAACAAACCAATGCAATTAAGGATATTCACTGGGTCATTAGGACGATTATAGTCTTAAGATAACTTTCGTGCAGTAGTTTATGAAACAGTAATTAATGAAAAGTACAGTGCAAAATTTCATGTAAAAGTGTAAATTACATACAAGACCGTACAGAATATCCAGAAGATATCCAGTTAAGTTTATGTTTTTTGACGACACCGCATCCATGGATCAAGGGGGGAAAAGCATGGATGAAGCGTTGCTCGATAATTCGCAATTAACTCCGTTCAGACCGTTGCTAGGGGCCGTATGGAACTTACTTTGAGTTATGAATAAAGCTTATTGTTGAAGGTCTCATGGTGACTTCAAGATTAAGAACTACAATAAAATCGTTGTTCCAATGCTTAGTATTACCGTGTATTTGTAGAGAATTTGTCTCATTAGCTAAATGACGTCGTGTTTTCTGTTTTCTCGTTTTTGCCATGTCTTTGGAATTCGATTTTTGTTCCTTCGACATTCCGTTGTCTGCATTTACTCCATATCCCTTCATTGTTAATCAAATGTATTTTATTTTTGAATATTAGATTGTTTTTTCGTTGCAGCCTTAGAACTTGTATTAAATGTTCAACAGGAAGATTATATTCCATTTGTTATTCGATCAGCTGGTGTAAGAATGGCTATACATGGAAGTGGCGAATCTCCATACCTTATCAGTAATGGGATAGATATATCAACAGGGTTTGAAACAAGTATTGCTTTAAATCAGGTACTCCTAATGTTACATATATAGTCTATAACATTGTCTCCAGTTTATTACGTATTTATCTCACATCGAGATAGTTAAATTTTCACATTTTAAAGTTCGAGGTTTACCCGAGAACTTTAAAATGTGAAAATTTAACTATCGAGATGTGAGAAATTATTGTATTAACCGGAAAACAATGTTAGAGATTGTTTTTCTAATTTTTACTTAATTTATTTGAAGTAAAGCGATCTGGTAGTCACGTATGCCACCATTGTGTTGCTATCATCGTTGCTCTGTGTATCATTGCGCCATTCATTGAAAGGGTGTTGAATATAATATTTTTGATAAAAATGTCATATTATCAATAAATTGAGTTATCTTAGTCAATAAAATGCAAAAACCATTTCGCTAGACAATGATGCAGGTGTTAATTTCATCAACATCCAGTTGCACTATTTCTAGAAGCTGACACGAGACATTTATATGATTGACCAATCGCCAACTGAGGTCAAATAACACCCATGTTGATTATCCTTTCGATAATCAACTAATTAGGAGGTGTTTAAACTTGCTAGAAATTAGAGAAATTCATATATTCAATACAAATTACCAGCTGTTCGGTCTTCTGATGCTAAAGATGTCTCCGAACTATAATAGTAACAGTGCAAGCTAAAATTTTTGATATAAGTATGAAGAATTATTTTTAAATCACACCTGTGTTTCTGCCTTAAAATAGTGCAAGATCTCGCAAGTAGGTTAGGTAACAGACTAGTTGTGATGTAGTACCTCGTGGAGAACGGGGAAACAAACACATATATGCAAACTGATTAGATTAATATAAAAGATATTAATTCATTGTTTTTTGTTTAAGAAAACATTCAACCGATATCCAGGAAAAGACAACTCAAACTGTGACGTTAACAACACTTATTCTGGAATTCTGGTAAGAATGTATTGATATATATGCGTTCATGCGTATAATTGAACATAACTATCTAGACTGAAATCAATAGTTGTTATAATTTAAAAAGAAGCATTAAAATAAGGGCTCAGCAGTAACCGTCTGAATCAAGACTCAGCAACAACTAGCCTGAGCCTGCCTCAGTTGTAAATGGAAAGCACAGTATTGTAAAGCAGCATCTGACCAACACAGGTCTCAACGGAAATCTATAAATGTATAGTATCAATAACGTACGACTCAATTGTTACTGATAAGCAGTAACTGGTCAGCAAAAACCTCAAGAAAAATTCACCGTAAGGGTCTTGAGCTCGAGACACCGATCAAACTTGAATATGCAGCAATTAACACACATAAGACGAATTTGGTAGATCTGGAATCGTCAATACCATAAAGCACATGTTCAGCAGTAATACGTTTGAAATTAAAGTTAGACTTGTAAATTAATATATGCTCAATACGAGTTTATTTTCCCTTCGGCTATTACGATTTAAACCATTTATCTGCTTAAATAAGCAATGAAGGGATATGAAGTAAATGTACATGGGACAAATCCTCTACAAATACATGGTAAAACATAATTTAACAAAAGATTTAAGAAGTAAGTTTATGATTTAGGATGTAACTTTATGACCCTCAAGCGGGATTCGTACCAACAGTGATGTCAGCTGTGATCGAAAGTCCATTCCCTTGACAGCTCGGACTTTGTTACAGCTCGGACTTTGTTTCCTTGTTTCTGGCTACACAGGGTCTATACGTTCATTTTAGAGAAACGTCGTATCTCTGTACTGATGCCATTTTGATATGTTCAGCACTGTTTGGAATATCCAATGAATATTTAAGGATTCTTAATTGTATAGTTTTTGTTTTCAACGGGGTTTTCAACTTTATGTGCCATCGAGTAATTCAAGAAAACACATGTATGGCAATACGAATCCAATCAACAAACGTGTGGATGTTTTCTGTTAATGATAATAACAGAATCACTCACTGTCCAACAATGTTGGTCATAAGTTATTATTACAACATATTTTGCATTAAAGCGTATACAACATATTTCGTAAGGTAGTCGGTCTTGTCATAAAGTTACTGAAATGTAAAATATTTGTACCCTGCTTTCCTAACAAATATAGAAATTTTAAGTATGCTTAGATATAAATTGTGAAGGGTTCTGTACACAAACAGAATGAAATGAAGTGTGTGTGTGTGTGTGTGTGCGTAAAAGTTTATCAGGGGCGCACTACATATACATGATTTGATTTATTAAAAAGGTTCGCTCTTCGTGTTTTGCAACTTTGTCAGATTTTCGGAATCCTCGGGTTTTATCCATTTAAAAGCATTATAATTAATTATTCATTGTCAGATTTTCGGAATCCTCGGGTTTTATCCATTTAAAAGCATTATAATTTTTTGTCCATCGACCCTTATTTTTTTCTATAATATTATTTTATAAATCTTTGTGAGCATTCTTTAAAAATTTCTATTTATTTTGTCACCTTCATTTATGGTCAAACCTTGCTAATATTAATCCGTTGAAAAATCAGAGGAGTTCAGTTTCCTGCCAAAATACAAAAATACCGAAGTTGCAGAAAAAACAGTAAATTTTGTTATGCTGTACACGTGATTCAGGGAGTAACCTCTCATCAGCAGCATAATAAAACCAAATAATATGGAAAGCCATAATCCAAAAGTAGTCAAAAAAGAAGAACTCTTTATCAAATAACGTCGAAATAGGAGGCCAAATCCATTACCAAGGACATCTACCGAGTGCCAAATAAGGAATGAAGCCTTAGTATTTTTAAGGGTTAGAATTTTGATAAAAACATTTAATTTCGATAAAACGCAAGGTAAAGTTTTCTTGTCAGACAATTCTGACTATTTGGCTAGTAAATACCTTCGGGGACCTCTGGTCCACCAGCAGTAGCATCGGCCCAATGGTTTCAAAATACAAAAATACTAAAGTTAAAGAAAAAACAGTAAATTTTGTTATGCTGTATACGTGTTTCAAGGAGTAACCTCTCATCAGCAGCATTTAACCAAATAATATGGAAAGCCATAATCCAAAAGTAGTCAAAAAAGAAGTACTCTTTACTAAATAACATCGTAATAGGAGGCAAAATTTCGTACCAAGGACATCTACCGAGTGCCATACAAGGAATTAAGCCTTAGTATTTTTAATTTCAACTTAAATCTCAAAAACGAAAACATCAACCTATAATGTTTTCGCTTAAATTACTTCTTTTTCGATTTTCTAACAAAAAATCATGTTTATTTGAAATACTATGTGTATGTGTATGACATATTTCATGTCTTCATTTTCACTGATTAGAAGTGTAAAGTAAATTAAAACTTGCACGGATATTTATATGGTTCCGATCATAAGCTGTCCACGGTATGTTCGCAATTAATCATTAAATTATTATAGTGAAAATGAATACATAATATGTTTTGGGAAGTTTTGAGTTCGATTTTTCTTCCGTAGTGTGACAGTGTTCTACGAGCGGACTAGGCTCCTTGAACAGATTAGCGGCGAGCACCCCTTGACCCATCTTTCAAAATTACGTATTGTTTTTTTCTCTCCTTTCAAGATTGTGGTCATGGAGTTAGTAGTCTAGCTGTATTGGATTTTATTCTTATGTTCTTATACTATAGGGAAACGGGACAGTTAAATGGGAGGTTTGGGTACCCATAAACCGGTTTAACCCTACCACTGGCTTTGCCTAGTGCCGGTACCAAGTCCGGCTGTCCCGAGTTCCTATCGTTGTCTACGTTTGTCTTTTGTCTTATACGTGTTTTCTTGTGCAGTTCCCTTGCAAATTATTGCATGTAATTATAATTTTCAGCCATTATCGGTGTTTCCTGTTATCCATTTTTTAACATGATATGAAATATGTCATACACACATGAATAAAGGATCAACAGGTCTACAAATAATTAAATCAAAATGAACCAGAAAAACACAACAGGAATGAACTGTTACAAATTGAACTGTAACACGTGAGTATTGTATGTCTATAAAATATAACATGGATGAAGCCTCATATTCTTTCAAAATAAAGAAAAATTATTTGTTTCAGCCTTGTATGGAGGCCTGTATTGCTCACGAAATAATCAAACAGTGCAAATGTTTGAGTTCTTTCGAGTACAGAACAGCGGCTATGGAGTCCATGTGCGAATTTGAATCGGGTATGTAACACCTAACATACATACCATGCATTGTAAATAAACAAATAAAGGGATATGGAGTAAATGTGCATGGGACAAAATCCCTATAAATACGTGGTAAGATTAAGCAAATTGAACACCGCTTTGATTGTAAGTTTGAACCTGCTATATGGTATCGAATCGAAGAATATATTTTCAGGAATGTTCTAGTATATGTGAATCCGTATTATATATACCGCGGGTATTGTATTTAAATCTCTCAGTATAATAAACTTACAAATAAAACCCGATGCAGGTAGACTTCTAACTCTATGAACACTTTTTTCGAAAAGAAAATCATATGACAAAACGTAATTTGGAAAGATGGGATTTAAGAATGTGTTCGGCAAGTCCACATCATATCCAAGATGGCCAGCAGTGGGGAGCGTGGTTTTAACATTGGACCCTAGAGAAACATATTCAAATATCTTCTCTTCTGAAAGTACATGGCCCATTGGAATCATACTTGATCACATGGTCCTTACTTGGTCCCCTGTGTCCAGCATATTCGCAAAGCATCCAAGATTGCAGTCAGCGGGGAACATTGTTTAACTTTTGACGCCATTGTGAATCATTAAAAGATCTCCTCTGAAAATACCTGGCCAGTTGGAACCAAAGTGAGGCACAATAATCCTAAGATGGTCTTCTTCAAGAAAGGTGACAGTCGGTCTACGCCCCACCAAAAATAGCTGCCAGTGGGGAACATAGTTTAATCTTGGATCATATAACATCAATATCTATCGACAAACTTGAAATTGAGACCCTTAAACGTTGGGATTATTTGACTTAATTTGTCAGTCATGGCCCAGGTGAGCGATACAGGCTTTTGAGAGCCTCTTGCTGTAATAACTGATTCAATTTTACTTTACATCTTGGTTTTACCCACATAATTCGGTTTATAGAATAATTGATTCGATCTGCACTGAAGATACACTTATCGAAATGGCCATATGTACAAACCAAATTTAAAGTAACTTTAATATTTTGATAGTTCATTTTAGTTAACCTTAATTCAAGAAATTTACTTCAAATACTGCAGCTTCATTAAATTATTGATAGCAATCTGTAACATTTGTCATGAAAGCAATTTCATTTAAAAAATATCAGAGTTTTTTTTGTTTATGATTAAATACTGATATTGCTCATACATTGCCATTTTAGATATTCTGTGTATGAAAAGAGTACGGGAAATGCCTCAACAAGCAGAATGTAATTGTAAAATGCCATGCAGGTTCGATTTTTATCTTCTTTACTTTATTTTTGCTTGATTTGAAAAAAAAACACATTCTTATAAGTATCACTGTATCAATGTAGAGACACGGTCAATATTAAAAACAGTTTTCAAGTTAATATTGACTCATTTTCGACCTTTCAATAGCAATTGCTGTTGAGTTGCTACCTGACACTACCGCAAAGGAAGTCTAAGTTTTGAGCGCCTTTAAACCAGTTTAACCCAACCATTGTTTTGAAATGCCTGTACAAGGTCAGAACCATTGCTCTCTCTGTAGTTTTCCACCTGTTTACTCTATTTGCCTCTCTTGGACTCTGACTCTTGACAACTCTGTTCGGTAATTTTGTTATTACCCCCATTTATATGTGGCATTATCCAAGCACACTTAACATGTTTTTAATAAATAAAGAAAAAAAAAACAGAGGAGAATATCTTTTTTTTTGGCACAGCAATATAATATGGACAAAGTAACAAAAGTAACCAAAACGAAGTAACTTAACACTACTGGCAGACTTTTGAAAGATGGACCATGTATAACTCCTAGTAACTTGCTTTACAAAACTTTCAGTTTCAAGTTCTGTTGTACAATGTGTAAGGAATAACTGCACATATTTTTTAGATATGCATATTCATGTAATAGTGCAGCATGATTCTGTTTCTGAATTAAATGTCATGCAAGAGTGAAACTTAAAAAGCATTTTACTTATTAAGGACAGATGCAAATATGTGAAACTGTGGCTTTACAAACAATAAGGAATATTTTAATATACAGGGCCGGTAACATTCGATGTTTTGATTGTTTCGACTATTTTACATACATAGTCGGGGCGCGGACAATCAAAGCAACTTATGTTACCTGGCCCCTGTGTTATATTGTTAAGCACGATGTCGAAATAAGATAGTGTAAAGTATGATTAACAATGTAGGGATATGAAATAGATGTAAAGTATGATTAACAATTTAGGGATATGAAGTAGATGCAAATGAGACAAAATCTCTGCTACAAATACATAATAAAACCAAGCAATGGAACAACGCTTTTATTATTGTTCTTCATCTTGAAGTCACCATGAGGCCTTTCACAAGGAACATTACTCATACCTCATAATAAGTTCAAGACGGCCCCTAGCACCGGTTTGAGCGGAATTCATTGCTAATTGCTGAGCAACGCGACATCCATGTCTTTTTTCCTTTGATCCATGAATGCGGGATCGTCAACAAATATAAACTTAACTGGCAAAGTGCTCTTACAATAAAATGATGTCGGAATAAGATAGTGTAAAGCACGATGTCGGAATACGAAAGTGTAAAGTATGATGTAAGAATACGATAGTGTAAAGTATGATGTCAGAATAATATAGTGTAAAGTATGATGTCGGAATAAGATAGTGTAAAGTATGATGTCGGAATAAGATGGTGTAAAGTATGATGTCGGAATAAGACAGTTAAAAGTGTGATGTCGGAATAAGACAGTGTAAAGTATGATGTCGGAATAAGATAGTGTAAAGTATGAATTCGGAATAAGATACTGTAAAGAATGATGTCGGAATAAGATGGTGTAAAGTATGATGTCGGAATAAGACAGTGTAAAGTATGATGTCGAAATAAGATAGTGTAAAGTATGATGTCGGAATAAGATACTGTTAAGAATGTTATCGGAATAAGATGGTGTAAAGTATGAAGTCGGAATAATATAGTGTAAAGTATGATGTCGGAATAATATAGTGTAAAGAATGATGTCGGAATAAGAAAGTGTAAAGTATGATGTCGGAATAAGACAGTGTAAAGTATAATGACAGAAGAATAACGAGGTAAAAAAGGACGCGTTAATTCCACAAACCAAAGCCATGAGGAATGACAAAAACCAAGAAACAAAAAAAATATGAATACTTCTACAAAAAAATAACACAACATTTAAAGCTTAGGCATTTACAATGTAAAATGTTATAAAAACCGGGAGTGGCATTGGATGCTCGGAAGGGTAAGCGTTCCTTTATACGGACCCGTAACAATGTCAGTGAGTTAATCTAGGATGGAGTCAAAACCGGTAATGTCAAATCCGTGAAGACGCGAAATCTAACAGAAATTGTACATTTTTATTTGGGGCACTGAAACTTCGTGTAAAGGTAATTGTTTGTCATATCAAGTCTGAAATCCTGGCAAATGACTGAAAATTTGTATCTTAGATACTTTATGAAAGGATATGGAGTAAATGAATATGAGACAATAACACATATGTTAACTCCAACTACAATAATTTTAATCAGCTGTATGGCCATTTCGGAAATTCTTAATCAGCAGCACTAGAACCCAAACATAGGAAATCCATAATTTCAAAAAAAATTTTAAAATGCATAAAACCAAACGAAATCCGAATAATCAATAATATCAAATATAGCTAAGGACAAAACTACGATGGAGGGAGTTAAAACTGCAGTATTCCATGCATCATTATTACATGAAAAGTTACATTTTATACTTTAATTGATATCTATTTTAGAGAGACGCTAATTGTGAAAAATATATTTATGACGTCTTATCCAGCTAAAGTATACGAGTTTGTGTTTGAAAATATTCTGAATACGACATCCCAGGAACTTGCAAGTTTGAGGTAAGGTAATCATAATTTTAAATTATCTTGAGAGCAGTAATCTTACAATTCCGAAGATGGATATTTAAATAACATATGAAAACTTTATCCACTTAGATAAGTGAATACTATGTATTTGTGCATCTGAGGAAGTTGAGGACAATGGTGAAATTACCGAACGTAAATGTCAGAAGCAGAATTTCCCACGGTAAAAAGACAAAGTAGATACAAAACCAATGGAGAATGGTAAACTGCAGTGGACCTGACTTGGTTAAGAAAATTTAAAAGAAATGATTAGTTTACCTTTTTTATGCGTACCAAACATCCCCTCTCATCGCAGTAGTCTCAGTACTCATTATCAAACATATCACAATAGGATGTATGAAGACTTGTCCCTCTAAGTTGTAAATGAATGTAAATAACAAAATACCGAAGTTACTGTCAATTTATTTTCTGCATATGCGCATTTCGACAACTTATGTCTCATCAGTGCAGATCAAAACCAAAAAATTTGGAATTCCATTAACCAAAAACATGTTAAAGCTAATAGAGAACAAATAACAAAAAGGGTCTAAATAGAAAAGCCAAAATTCAGATAAGGACAGTAGTTATATAATTGAGCTTGTCCAGGCCAGCCTGTCCAACCTCAATTATATAACTACTACAAATTTTAACCCCCCAAAAAAACCCTCAAAAGACCTAAAAATCACTTAATTTCTACAAAATTATATAAANTAAGGACAGAGCTATGCATGAGGGAGATACTCCTTAGTTTTAAACTAAATTTCGTAAAATTCAGATATTGCAAGTTTCAGTACAGTCGGTTTTTGGGTCAGCACCGAAGTACTGACTACTGGGTTGGTGAATACCCTCGGGGATTAACAGTCCACCAGCAGAGGCATCGGCCCAGTAGTAATAAATAACAAAATACCGAAGTTACTGTCAATTTTTTTTTCTGTACATGCGCATTTCGACAACTTATGTCTCATCAGTGCAGATCAAAACCAAAAATTTGAGCTATACAGGAGGTAGATACTCCTCTCTTTTTAGCAAACGAAATTGAGATCAAATAACAACAGAAGAATATTAAATGAGTTTATCTGAGGTACGTGATTGAGATGTGGACTTGCACGTTTGAAGTAAATTATTTAATGTGAATATGCTGCATAAGGTTATTTCGATAACTTAGTTCTTTTCAGTGTAAACCAAATAAAAAGTTAGAAGAGAAGACCATAAACCTAACATTTATTTATAGGATAGACAACAAATGAACAAAGTGATCTAAATGCAAAGCCAAATGAGCTTGGAATGAGCTATACAGGAGGGAGATACGCCTCTCTTTTTAGCAAACGAAATTGAGATCAAATAACAACAGGAGAATAACAAAGGAACAAGGAATGTGGTAATTACAAAAATCAGTGTCCATAGCCATGGCTCGGAAACGCAGAAATCAGTGTCCATAGCCATGGCTCGGAAACGCAGAAATCAGTGTCCATAGCCATGGCTCGGAAACGCAGGAAACAAAAACACAACAAATAGAGGAGACAATCTCAAGGTAGATACAAGATAAATAAAAATATGATATATGCAGAAATTACAAATTTACAGTAACTTCGGTATTTTGTTACTTATTACACAATACTATAAAATCAACCCAAGCATACCGATATTTAAGTCTCATAATCAATTTGACATATGTTATTTTAAGACAAGACTTCGACGTGATTACATGAACTCTCTGAGGAGTGAGACTGGGTGTGCTGTTTGTGTAAACGTCTTCACCGATTCATAGACCACCTGTTCATGTTTGAAATGATTTTTTCCTAGTTATATTGTGCGTATAAAGGGAGAAGTCAGGTCTGATAGTTTAGATTATAAATGCTAGATCATGTCTGATTAAGGTAGATGGACACTAATACACGGCGCATTCCATTGGCGCATTTGCGAAACCCAAGTCGGATGCGGAATTGACTTGATTTTCAAGCCGGAATATTCCTTATTTGGCATTTTCATTGTGACTTCATAATAAATTGACATACACTTTCTTGCGAATAAGCTCCCTTTTACCATAAATATTGTGTTTCGTAAACTATATAAAATATTTCTCGTAATCAAAAGGTGACCTATAAATTTTATAAGTTCATCTTATAGCTGAAATGTATACCTCTGAAATGTCAAAAATAAAAAAATCTGATGTTTATTTCATATGAAAGCTAAATAATAAGCATGTTCTTACAGTTCCCTATATATTCTTTGTAAAAATTGCTGAAAAATACTGAATTTGTCCTGATTTTCAAAGTCTGATTACAGGAGTAGATGATTGGTGACATATTATTTTTATTTTATTTTTTGAACAAATGGGCTAAGAACTACAAAATATCTTAAAATAAAAAAACAAATGTCTGATATTCTTATTATTCTCGAACTACCTTAAACAAGTCAGTAGCCAATCGTTACATGGAACTAGTCAACCAAAATAGATGTTATGGAATGTCTATTAATAGAGCAGAGATTTTGAATTCTTCAAATGGCAGGTCAGGATATCTGTCTCATTGGGGTAAACATCAAATCAAGTCCATAATCAGATAGCTCCCCATGTATATGACTTCATTCACACTATGTTTTTTTTTTCAGAGATAGCTTTGTTCTTATTAAGATATTCTTCACATCACTAACACAAGAGGTAATAGAAGAGGAACTTGCTTATACGGTATGTTAATAATTATATTGTCTGTTAAAAATCCTGTATTGGTATAGCTTTCATATGATGTCGTTGAGCTTACATTTCCCGTGTTGTTACTGACAGAATTGGAGAAAACATGGGCATAGAATATGCTAAGCCCAGTCTATTGTGTTTCTGACAGAATAAGAGAAAATATGGGCGTAAAATACATTAAGCCCGGCTTATTTTGTTAATGACAGAATAAGAGAAAATATGGGCATAAAATACGATAAGCCAGGCATATTTTGTTACTGACAGAATAACAGAAAATATGGGCATAAAATATGATAAGCCGGGCCTGTTTTGTTAATGACAGAATAAGAGGAAATATGGACATAAAATATGTTAAGCTCGGCCTATTTCATAGCTAACAAGATAGGAAAAATATGGGCCTGAAATATGTTAAGCCAGGGCTATTGTGTTAATCGGTGCATTTGAATGTACTTTAGACTTAATAATTCATATTTCCTGTTGAATCATGCCAATTCGTATCCAATTAGTAGTGGATCATACCAAATCGTTTCCAATCAGTAAACACTATCTAGATTTTTATTTATTTATTTTGTATTATAGTTCGTTACCTCTATCATTCATTATGTATTTAAGATGACAAGAGGAAGAAGTTTGTACTGCTATAAGGAAAATTTGAAATGTTATTGTAAAAGAATTTTTATAGCTGAAGCTGATAGGAGTATAATCTGTCTTAAACCATAGGTTGAAGCATTGAAATACCATTGGTTATAAGCGTAGGCAAAGGTATAGGTATTCGTCAGGAAAGAATAAGACATATGGATACTAAATGGACGAATTTTTAATCTCCAGATGCCTTTTTGAAAATCTTGTCTCTTCAGTGCTGAAAAAATCAAACTATCAACGACCAAACTCAAATCATATGCGAAAAAAACTATTTTGCTTGTCTGTCAAAACATATTGAACACATATAATTGCAAGATTACAATTACATGCTACAAACTGCCAGAGAACTATATAGAAAAGCACAAATAAGACAAAAGACAAACGTAAATAACGATAGGAACTCGGGACACACGAACTTGGTACCCACACTAGCAAAAGCGAGCGCTATTGTTAAACCGGTTTATGAGTAACCAAACCTCCCTTTTACCGTCCCGTTTCCCTTTAGTATAATACACATACGAATAAAACCGATACAGGCAGGTACACCACTAACTCCATGACCACAATCTTCAATAACTATATACCGAAGTTACTGTACATTTATTTTCTGCATATGCGCATTTCGACAATTTATGTCTCTTCAGTGCAGATAAAATCTAAAAGTTTAGAAGACGGTAAAAATCAAAGATGTTAAAAAAACTGATAGAGAACAAATACCCAATATGAACTAAATGTAAAGCCACAATCAGCTAAGGACAGGGCTTTGCATGAGGGAGATACTCCTTAGTTTTCAACAAAATTTACAAAATTTAGATATTGCAAGGTTCGAAATATAATCAGCTTTCGGGTAAGCACCGAAGTACTGACTACTGGGCTGGCGGATACCCTCGAGGACTAATAGTCCACCAGCAGAGGCATCGACCCAGTGGTAACAAATAACTAAATACCAAAGTTACTGTGAATTTATTTTCTTCATGTGCGATAGGAGAGAATAATGGTAATACGTAGTTTTGAACGTTGGGCCAGGGTTGCTCGCCGCTAATCTGTCCTGTTTGAAAATCATTTCTTAAAATTGACATTTCAGTGAAAGTAATATCATATTCCCTTTTTTCTATCTGAAATTTTACAGGAAGAAAATTTTGTCAGTGATATTGGTGGACAGTTGGGATTATGGGCAGGAGTGTCCGTCTTAGGTTTAGCAGAGATCTTTGAGTTGATGTTAATATTGATTTATACAATTTATCAAAACGGTAGAAAGGAAATTTCACCACATGGAAATCAGTCTATGGGAGAAAGGAGAGATAATAAAAACTCTGATAAGACGTTATTCACACGGAATCAAAACTTACCGTCTTCAGATTCGCCAATAACTTAGTGTACTTCTTCTCGACATCTAAAGTTATTGATATTTGTATGTTGTGCTAGTAATTTTAATTACTTACTCAACCATTTTTTTTACACAAGAACTATTTTGTTCATCGTCTGACGTATAGATAAGATACAGAAATAGAAAAAGCAATGGGGACAGGGTTATATTGAATTACAAGAAGTCATTATTAATTGTTACTTGCTAGGATTTTACGTAGTTATGTACTTGTTATTATCACTAGATCAATGCAAAACTCAAAGTGTTTTAACAAATACCTTATCACTTTAGAGAGGAAAGCAAGAAATTAAAAAATAATATATATAAGAGGTTGGGAAGACCATATAATACTTTGACTATCCCAATGTTTTTATATACTATTAGTAATTTGTTTTGTGAGTATGGAATTCTCTGCTTGTATTGCACGATATGCAATGCAAGCTGAGAAATCCATCCGAGCAAAACAAATTTTATCGCTAATTCTGTTCTTGAAAAATACAGAATATATGTCTCCTTTTCCATTGAAATATTTCTTTTAGTTAAATATATATGGCACGCGATAGTAACAAAAATGCGGTATACCTAGTATTTTGAACGGAAACTAGGGGTTTTCGTGCGAAATACTAGGTATACCGCACGTTAAACATGGGTTTCCAATCGGTATACATAGTTTTCGGCGAGAACCCTAGTTTTCGATTGAAATTGAACGGAAACTAGGGGTTGGCGACAGAAACCCATAGTTTCCGATTGGTATCGTTAATTCGAGTTTAAAGCGAAAACGCTATTCATAGTTTTAGCCAATGAGAAAAGAAAAACGGAAATCTCTATTTGATATTTAACGTTCGTCCAATCAGAAACGGAAAACGGTATTCGGGGTTTAATTAAATCAATAAAAATCGTTTTTTCTGTTTATCGCTATATTTCTCTCTTTTTTATTCAAATTTCGCATCTTTTTATTATTTTATATATTTTGATATTATAAATTAATTATCAAATAGAGTTGTACCTTTGACAAATTTAGGTGCGAATGGATATCAGATTCGCTAGTCCTGAGAGGATTCGATCTCCACTGTCTAAATTCACCTTCACCAGTTAAAAGTTTTGAAATATCGGCGTTTTAGACTTAGTTTAAAAAGAATATTCAATTTAACTAATCTATAGAGCAAAGATTTTTATTTTCATATAACTTGATGTGTACTGTGTTTCGAAATTAAAAAAAATCATGAGATTTTGTATGAAAAAATAAATAATTTGATAAGCAGTTAAAAAAACAAAAACTTGGTCTTATAAATGATCAAAACAATTCAGTAATTTAAAACTTTTACTTCATCATATCTTTTCAAAGGAGTTTTATAATTTGGAAGTTAAAAATTTCATGAATTTTAGCATTTAAGAGGAATGAAAAGTATAATTTTAAGTTTACGGTTTAAACTTACTATAAAAATAACAAACAATAAAGTGTTTGAAAATTTTACTTCATGATATCCCTTCGAAAGAGTTTGATATGTTGGGAAATAAAACAAATTATGAAATTTAGCATAGAATAGACAGAATAGTTAGATTTTTTAATCAGTGGTTCAAACGCAGTCTTTAAAAATGACAAAAAACAATTCAGTGTTAGTATCCTTTGGGAGGAGTTTTATAATTCCCGAACCAAAAACTTGATGAATTTTATCATTAAAAAGATATGAAAAGTAAAATTATTAGACGACGGTTTATACTAACTCTTTAAAAATGTAAAAAAAAAGTTAAGTGTTTTGAAAATTTTATATCATTATATCCTGGCGGAGAAGTTTGATATGTTGCGAAATACAAAAATTATCAAATTTAGCATAGAAAAGGTATGGAAAGTAAGATTTTGAAACAGTGGTTTAAACTAAGTCTATAAAAATGACCCCAAAAAATCAGTGTTTTGAAAATTTAACATCATAATATCCTTTCGAAGGAGTTTTATAATTCGGGAAGCAAAACCTTGATGAAATTGTAGCATTAAAAAGAAATGAAAAGTAAAATTTTTAGTCGACAGTTTATACTAACTCTTTACAAATGTCAAAAAAAGTTAAGTGTTTTGAAAATTTTACCGAAGAATTTTGATATGTTGCGAAATACAAAAATCATCAAATTTAGCAAATAAAAGGTATGAAAAGTAAGATTTTGAAACAGCGGTTTAAGCCAAGTCTATAAGACAAAAAAAAATTCAGTGTTTTGAAGATTTAACATCATGATATCCTTTCGGAGGAGTTTTATAATTCGCGAAGCAAAAATTTGATGAATTTTAGCATTAAAAAGGTATGCAAGTAACATTTTTAGTCTGCGATGTAAACTAGCTCTTGAAAAAGTTTGAAGGAGTTTGATATGTTGCGAAATAAAAAAACCTTCAAATTTAAGGTATGCTTTGCTTTAAAAATTTTACTTTTCATACATATTCTATGTAAAATTTGAAGATTTTTTTATTTCACAATATATCAATCTCCTTCACAAGGATATAGTGATGTGAAATTTTCAAAACACGTAACTCTTTTTTGTCATTTTTAAAGAGTTAGTTTACATCGCAGACAAAACATTTTACTTTTCACACCTTTTAATGCTAAAATTCATCAAGTTTTTGCTTCGTGAATTATAAAACTCCTTCGAAAGGATATTATGATGTTAAATTTTCAAAACACTGAATATTTTTTGGTCGTTTTTAAAGACCGAGTTTAAACCGCTGTTTCAAAATCTTACTTTTCATACCTTTTCTATACTAAATTTGATGATTTTTGTATTTTCACAACATATCGAACTTCTTCGCAAGGATATAATGAAGTAAAATTTTCAAAACACTTAACTTTTTTTGACATTTTTAAAGAGTTAGTATAAACCGTCGACTAAAAATTTTACTTTTCATATCTTTTTAATGCTAAAATTCATCAAATTTTTGGTTCAGGAATTATAAAACTCCTCTCAAAGGATACTATGGTGTAAAATTTTCAAAACACTGAATTGTTTTTGTGATTTTTAAAGACTGAGTTTAAACCACTGATTAAAAAATCTAACTTTTCTGTTTATTCTATGCTAAATTTCATAATTTTTTATTTCGCAACATATCAAACTCTTTGGAAAGAATATCATGAAGTAAAATTTTAAAAACACTTTATTATTTTTGTCATTTTTAAAGAGTAAGTTTAAACCGTAAACATAAAATTTTACTTTTCATACCTCTTAAATGCTAAAATTCATGAAATTTTTAACTTCCAAATTATATAACTCCTTGGAAAGGATACGATGAAGTAAAAGTTTAAAATCACTGAATTGTTTTGATCATTTATAAGACCGAGTTTTTGTTTGTTTTTTTTT
>MJUU01015578.1:0-33269 GCA_002080025.1 Modiolus philippinarum | reverse complement strand
GAGATTAGTTAAATTGAATATTCTTTTTAAACTAAGTCTAAAACGGCGATATTTCACAACTTTTACCTGGTGAAGGTGAATATAGACAGTCGAGTTCGAATTCTCCCAGGACCCGCTAATCTGATATCCATTCGCACCTAAATTTGTCAAAGGTACAACTCTATTTGATAATTAATTTATATATTAAAATATATAGAATAAATAAAAGATAAGAAATTTCAATAAAAAAGAGAGAAATATAAGCGATAAACAGAAAAAAACTATTCTGATTGGTTTGATTAAATAGGAAAAAGAAGGGAAACGGGGAATGTGTCAAAGAGACAACGACCCAAAGGGGAGTAATAACAACTCAAAGCCACCATAAGATCTTCAATGAACGGTGAGGAAACCCCACACCCAACGGCAGGTCGGAGTTGGCCCCTAAATAAAGAGTAATCAAGTTCAGCGAAATAAACATCATCCTAGACTCCCATAGACATAAAGTGAACTAACTAGAAAACAGACAAGACACGCAATGGCTTAATAAATTTTCTGACTTAGGACAGGCGCAAACCTGCTGCGGCGGGGTTAAACTAGTTTTATTTGGCCAAACCTTCCCCCTAGCCAATGTGATGAATAAAAAACAATAGTTACAACCGTAAAATTCAGTAAGCAACAGAACTGAGTCAATTGTGAAAAATTAAACTGAAAGAACTAATATACGGACAAAAACATGAAATCACAAAAGACTACTAGCAATGGGACTGTTTCATAATGCACAGTTAGCTCCCTTATCATTTACTGGTGAGTTCCGGTTGATAATGCTAGTGCATTTGTATGTAAAATTGGTCATTTTTAAAACTTCATATCTTTAAGACCACTTACAATTTTAAAATAATTCTTTTCGCATATTGAAATTCCGTGTTTCAACTTTTAATACACGAAATGGCTTGTCGATATATGAACCTATTTTGTTAAGAACCAGTTTTGAAATACACAACTGAATGCGGTTTTTCCTTTATAATCCGTGTTGTTCAGAAATTTAAAGAAGTACAAACTAAGATTTGATAATTCGAACCTATTGTAACTTATTGTTTTAAATATAATTTTCAAATAAAAGACATTTTTTTTTATTTTGTTATTTTTGTTATTTTTTATTTTTATGCTTTTGTTGTTATTTATTTATTTATTTCTTTTCTGTTATATGTAATACACACAAAACAATCTCATTAACTAGCTCAATCTTTGTTCTGATTGTAATTTAATCAAAATTTGAGATTACAAACAGGTCACCTGATTGCAAATTACCTGAGAGGGTTTACCTAACCCCACGCAGTTTGCATGTACCACCCTCAACACCTTTCAATATACAGGTATATCAATATACAGGTGTTATTGAATTCGACTAGATGACATTTGACATGTAGCAGTTTCCTGCATTTAATAGAATATTCAGTTTCAATAAAATCTCAAATGCTAAAATGATTTCCACCAAGGATGAAGACACAGATCTCCCCTCTTTGTACTGGGTACCTAAGTTACATAAATGCCCATACAAAGAACGATACATCGCTGGATCTGCCAAATGCTCTACAAAACCTATATCTAAATTGCTAACCTCCATCTTGACAGCTGTTAAAGAGGGCCTTCAAAAATATTGTGATACTTGCTTTTCAAGACGCGGTGTAAGTGAAATGTGAATTTTGAAAAACTCCAAAGATCTACGTGACATCTTAAACTCTAGATCATTATCACACTGTAACAGCATTAAAACTTTCGACTTCTCCACACTTTACACTACTATTCCTCATGAACAACTAAAATCTCTGCTGAAAGGTTTGATTCATAGATGTTTCTCTCGTAAGAACGGTGAACGAAGATATAGGTACATTGTTGTAGGTAGAGAACAAGCCTACTTTGTGAAAAATGACTCCGAATCGGAGAAAAAATATACAGAGGAAGAAGTGATCAAAATGTTAGCGTTTCTGATCGACAATATATTTGTCCAGTTTGGAGGACTTGTTTTTCAACAGACTATAAGAATTCCTATGGGCACAAACTGTGCGCCTCTCCTAGCCGATCTGTTTCTTCATAAGAGTTTCTTCACTCTTATGAAGCTGAATTCATCAAAGGGCTTCTTCAAAATAAAGATAAAAAACTGGCACAATCCTTCAATTTTAGCTTCCGTTATATAGATGATATTTTGTCGCTAAACAACCCTCGCTTTGGTGATTTTCTTCATTTGATCTATCCAAAAGAGCTCGAAATTAAGGATACCACAGACACTTCTACATCAGCCTCGTTCCTTGACCTTCACCTTGAAATTGACAACAGAAGGAGACTTCAAACTAAGCTGTACGACAAACGCGATGACTTCACCTTTCCAATAGTAAACTTCCCTTTTCTTTGTAGCAACATCCCAACAGCGCCGGCATATGGAGTTTACATCTCCCAGCTCATTCGCTATTCAAGAGACTGTGTTCGATACAGTGACTTCCTTGATAGAGCCCGGTTGCTTAGAAATAGGCTACTTCAACAAGGGTATGTTACTCAAAACTTGAAGTCATCCCTCCAGAAGTTTTACGGTCGACATCACCATCTTGTGGACCACTATGGGATATCTGTTTCCCACATGACAACAGATCTTTCCCTTTAAAGCTTAATTGTTGTTTCCTCTACCGGATTTGACATGTTCAACACGGCGGGTGTCTTATAAGAAGCGGGAGATGCTAACTCTACCGGTGCACCTGATCTCACCCATGGTTTTTTATTGGGTCCGTGTTGTTCATCTTTGTGTGTGTGTGTCTTCATTTTTCTTTTCTGTGCCGTACCCATGATGTGTCCCCCTTTTTTGTTTCTGGTGTTGCCATTGTCCTTGGATTGTTCGCTTTTGGATTGACGGTTCGGTTCTCACTTACTTTATGCATAGAATAAAAGCCGGTCATTTTTTAAGTTTAGTTTTATTTATTTATATTTACTTTTCATCCTTGTAAAACACATTTCAATTTTGTCTTCAAACAAAATTTCTGATTTTTAGAAATGTGTATTCCAATCCTATACAAATTTTCAAAAAAAGAAAAAGATTTTTGAATCAAAATGTATATTTCAAATACCGATGGTATTCTGGGTTAAATACATGTTGTTTAAAAAAACAATTTTCGTTCTTTTACCCTGTTTTGTCACACCTATATGATTTGTACATAAAAAAGAACACCGCTGATTTTGACATGTAAGCGATCCACAGGTGTGGATAATGTGTAAACAGTATGCAATGTAGCAAATGGCATCATAATATAGATAAAATTGTTTTTCTTCGAAAAATTAACGGCATATCATGCATATGAAGATCGATTTATGACACTTATTTGTGTCGATAGATGGTAACTTTACAAAATTATTTAAAAATAACTACAACGATTTTCGGATGTTGTAGCTTAAATGTCATTTGTTATAACTGCTTTTAAAATTGTGTATATAATTGTTCAGGGTTATTCACAATTTCATTTTAAACTTTGCCAATTTAACATTAGTTTAAACGGGGCTTATCGACCGGAACTCACCAGTTCACTAACTAACCTAGCGACGGACACGTTAACTAGATATAGTGCAACAGTCCCATTAACTGACATAATATCGTTTTCCGTTTCTGACTGGGCGAACGTTAAATATCAAATAGCGATTTCCGTTTCTCGTTTCTCATTGGCTAAAACTATGAATAGTGTTTTCGCTTTAAACTCGAATTAACGATACCGATCGGAAACTATGGGTTTCCGTCGCAAACCCCTAGTTTCCGTTCAATTTCAATCGAAAACTAGGGTTTTCGTCGAAAACTATGTATACCGATCGGAAACCCATAGTTAACGTGCGGTATACCTAGTATTTCACACGAAAACCCCTAGTTTCCGTTCGAAATACTAGGTATGCCGCATTTTTGTTACTATCGCGTGCCATAAATATATTATTTTTGTTAAATATAGGGCTTTCTTTCATGGAATTATCTCGAAACGTCAGGCGACATCATATTAATACGCAGTTGCTTATATGCTGTCCCATAGAGATTGACGATAATATGTTCGTATCAGCGCAGTGCAGTGATAAAAGAATTATCGTAGCTCGGGAACAATTGAAAATTGCACACATTAGCGATAATGCTTAATATTTGTATAACAATATTGCAACACCTTCCCTTGCTCCATCTCCCCCACCACAAACACATAAAAGGTAGCCAAAACAAACCAAATGAACATTTTTGCACAGGTGTTGAAAGAGGCCCGATGCAATAACTTATTAAGATCTCACAGACATTTTCATACGTCATGATAAAATAGCATTTTGGTATCAAACATCGACGAAAAAGCGCATTTCGATGATTTTTGCCATCAAGACTTCTTTTTTCAGAAATATATACATTGTTACAACGTAGTTTATTAACAACTTGAGGTACTTACGAGAAATAATACATCGAAAACCATTACCATCCCCATATAGATGAACCATGAGTGTGACCAGACATATCACACCAGACTCATCAATGTAGGATAACATAAACATATAGACAAGAAATAACTGTAATAGAAAACTAAAGGAACAAAATATGTAGTGTCCGAAACTTAAAATCCAGTTACATTGCAAAAACAAGAAAAAAGGACAAACCATGTACAATAGAGATCAACAACAATACGAAAATAACAGATTTAATTTTCAAAATTAAAGCACTTACACTGTGAACCCCTTTACACATAGACATTACAATAGAAAAAAAGAAGGGAAACGGGGAAAGTGTCAAAGAGACCCGAAGGGGAGTAGTAACAACTCAAACAGGGAAAGTGTTAAAGAAACCCAAAGGGGAGTAGTAACAACTCAAAGGATGGTTATATAATGTTCTGTTTATTTCTTCTTCATTATTTACGTTCTCTGTCTGTACGTGATCCTTATTTTGCCATGTATTCTAACTTTATCATTTTGGTTCTTGCTTCGGTATTTATTTAAACCTTAAATTATATAGAACACTAAGGAAAAGAAAAGTATTTGAAGTTTGATCATAACATGGGAATAAAGTCAGGAAATCGCATAATGTAAACGTGATTTGTCCCACCAGCGGTATGGTCTAATTTTCAGGACTGAGATATTGCACAACTTTGTCAGATTATTATAACCGCAAAAGTGACTATCGCAACAGTGCCTGAAATAAACCTTTGCATCTCCCTTAAATGCAATTTTTTTTTCTGTTATGGTTAAAAAAAAACAGTCTATCGCGATGTTCAGATATTGCGCTCAGTATAACTCGACTCTTGTCAGACTGCATATATCGACAATATCAAATTGTTTCTCTCAAAAAGCTTAACACTCATACATCGCCATCTAATTATATACGATGTAAGCATCTGCAGTGTGGAGTGCGAAAAAAGATTCCCCGCGCAAGCGATATATCAGTTATTATGTATATATTCTTGACACTATCATACTTTCAAATTTTGGCATTTGTTTTGTAATTTCCAAAAGTTATTATGTTGTCGAAATTGTCATATGCAGAAACTAAAGTAAGTGAGAAATTCACAATATTTTCAGTATTTTGTAATTTCTAACCGTTCTTTTTGTAGTGCCTACAACTCTTGATTTAATTATGCCAAGTAATTTTGTAATTGACTCGATGAGTACCTTTGGGTTGAAAAAAAATATGTGATTGTCTTCTATCAGTATTCTTTGGCAATTGATGACAGCAATTGTAAGAACACTTTGTCAGTTATTTGTATGTTTGTTCACTCCGCATCTATGGGTAAATAGAAACCTGAGTGTAACACGACAATTACGGGATGTCTTGAATATACAATGAGGTATGAGCAAAGCATGGTGACTTCAAAATGAAGAATAACAATGAAAGCATTGTTTCGTGGCTTTGTTTCACACTATATTTGTGGAGACTTATTCTCTAGTGCAATTTCTCATTATCCTTTGATTTCTAAATCGAAGTCTTATAAAACAGAACGTGTTTTTGGTAAAAGCTAGATTTTACACGATATCACTTCACAATAGTAACAATATCACCATCTCTGGAATAATCATAGGCTTTTAAAAATAAACGTTCACATGGACGAATAACAAAATACCAAACAGACTTTAGTCAAGACGATTGCAGAATAATCTAGTAAGCTTGAATACAGTTAATAAGTCAAATGTAGATTGACGTCCTCGGGTATTCAAATAATATACTGTTACTGCGATTCAAATGCAAACAAACAATACTGTCTGAGCAAATGCTTAAACTGAATTTTACCCAACGTAGACGTTATTTTGTTTGTTGTGCGCATCATATCGTAATAAAATTGAATTAATTGATGTTTGAACTTCAGTACCATGTTTTAGTTTGTTTAATTGACAAGAAACAGAAGAATCACCTTCGCTGTTGCACAATAGCCACCAACTGGCGGCAACGCTGATGTCCAACTCTGTCCGAGGCAGGTAGATAACGTATTTGACGGTCAGTTTAACCAACTAAATTGTATGTTACATACATGGTCCATTAGAATCCTTATTTGACATCTTTTTCTCTTAATCGATAATTTGTATGAATTTCTTATAATTTAGGATCATCAGAGGCTGATAATGCCAGTGACACTGAACTGGCAGAGGATACAATATAATGCCAGTGACACTGAACTGGCAGAGGATACAATATAATGCCAGTGGCACTGAACTGGCAGAGGATACAATATAATGCCAGTGGCACTGAACTGGCAGAGGATACAATAATAGTGATTCTCTTGTCCATTAAGTGCTATGATCCATGAAAGTATTTGATGGTAATGATACCATTTGTTTTTAATAGCATAAAAAATTCGTATATTATTTGTTTTGTTCCATCTGTTATTTTTTTTCGTATCTATGTGCTTTATAGCTTTATTGATTTTACAACTTGATTTTCAATTTCCAGCCTCCGGTGTTTTTCTTCAGTTATAATAACAAATTGAGCTCTGATAAATGTTATTTTAATAATCATTTATAATTGTTGGTATTGTACTTTTTCTACAACTATTCTAGCCATAGTATGAGTTAGAACGTTCAATATATAAATGTATTTCATTACCAAATACAGAAAATTTTGAATCATTAATGAATTCGTGATTTTGAGTTGAAAAGACTGTAAAGTAAAAATAAAACCATGGGGGAATTTCAGCAGTCTTTTACCAGAGATAATTAATAGATATTTCCAATCAAGCAATGCAGATAACATTTCGAAGATAGAAATCAGAATTAAGCAATGAAGATTGATAAACTAACATCTCTACTGAAGGATTTTTCACAGTATACCTCCTTACATGGACTGGAAAGAATTGGATCATCTACATTTATTCTCAGGAAAGTATTTTGGACATGTGTGTGTCTGGCTTCATTTTCTATGTGTATATATCAAGTCTATAGGCTGCAGTTGCAATATAAAAGGTAATATATTTCATAAGCCTGGTTATTTTGTATACATTTGAAATGTCCATATCCTCTTTTTATGTGGGTTTTTAGGAATATTCACGTAAGCTAAGTGAATATTTCTTTTTCTCTGAAAAAGCCCTGTTTTCACGTTTTGCTGATGAAGCATGGAGTTAGTGGATGAGCGAAAAGGGAAAATCTTGTTCGTAAAAAAAAGGTTAAAGCAGATCTTTGAAACCAAAGTGAACTTAAAGGACTGATTAGACTTATTATCAGGAAAATTTGTACATCTTCATTTTCGGTTTACGTTTTGAAAGAACATAAAATCTAGTCGGATAAATAACAAGATACCGAAATTACTGTAAATTTACTTTCTGCATATGACCATTTCGTAAACTTATGTCTCTTCAGTACAGATAAACTCAAAACATTTGAAATTCAGAAAACAAGGATCATTAAAGCTTATAGAAAACAAGTAATTAAAAGGATCTAACTAGAAAGCCAAACCAGTTAAGTAAAGATCTTTGTATGAGAGGAATATTCCTTAGTTTTAAACAAAATTTTTCTAAATTCACTGACAGTTTCCAAATAATATGGGCTTTCGGGCGAGTACCCAAGTACTGGACTACCAAGCGGAAATAAATAACGCGATACCGAAGTTACTGTAGTAAATTTACATTTTGCATATGCCATTACGACAACTAATGTCCCTTCAGTGCAGATAAACTCGAAACATTGAAAATTTAGAAATAGGAAGATGGTGAACAAAATAATCAAAAGGATGTAAGTAGAAAGCATAAATCAATTAATTAGAAAAATTATTTATAAATTAATCCTTTTCAATTTGAAATGAATTTTTTAATCCAATAAGTATTGAAAAATTCACAATTAAAATATTATTTTAAGACAAAAACTAATGCATTCAATATTGTTCCAAACTGTTTCAAATATATTCATAAATCAAAATTTTATAAATTAATGGTTTTATCTTCGTCAAGCAATGTTAATATTAAGTGAACTTCTACTATAATACATTAAATGGGGTTTTGATAGGTGACCATATATGTTTGTTTCATAATCAAAATAACTAGAGAGAATCGTCATAATATTTGTATTGATAGTCTTCTTAATGTTTAGATTTTATCTGCAGTAAAAAGACATGCGTTATTGTAGAAATAGCCATTTGCAGAAACAACAAAATTTGTACTAAGTTAGTTATTTAGTTAATTGTACCAGGGGTGCAAATTTTTTCTGGAAATTCATGGCTCATTAAGAAGGCAGATGATAATTTGATTCGCTTAATTGATCATAATTAATATAGTAATTGTTTTTACTTATTTCAGACTTCGTTTATTCTTTTGTATTGAAATCAAACCAGAAAAACAAAGCACTCTTTCTACCTTCAATGGTCACCAACACACATTAATATATAAGCAATGAATGGATATGGAGTAAATGCACATGATACAATGTGTCTACAAATACACGGTAAAACAGAGCAATGATAAAAAAACGCTTTTATTGTTTTTCTTCATCTTGAAGTCACCATGAGGCCTTCGACAATGAGCTTTGCTCATACCTCATAGAAAGTTCAAGACGGCCCCTACCAACGGTTTGAGCGGAATTCATTGCTAGATGTCGATCAATGCAGCATACATGTTCCTTTACCCATGGATGCGGGATCGTCAACAAGCATAAAATTATTTGGCAAAGTATTCTTACAATCGCTGTCATCTGCTACCCGACAAGGCCACTAACAGAAGACGATATCAACACTTAAACAAACACAGGGCACTTATCGAGTCAAAAGTAAGAAATCTAGGCATGAGATGCGGTCACAACAAACAAGTGGTAAGAATAAAAATTTGAAAATACAAAATATATATATATCACGCCTGGAAAACTCGATGTTCTAAAAAAAAAACGGTGTCCGGAAATCTGTGATCTTGAAATCTGTGATTTACACTTAATAAGTGCATTTCGAGTAATCAAAGAATGGCACTCCATAACGCAGACTTCTATATGGTTTCAGTTACATGTTAGATCTTTGACCATTTTTACATGGAGTGACATTCCCCGATTTTAAAAAAACAGGGTCTGTCACTTTGTATTAATTAATTTCCTGGTAGTAAAATTCAGTTGAGACCATCGAGTTTCCCATGCGTGTATATATAATACCAAAATTTGAAAGTATAACAGTGCATTCATATGAGGAATTCTCTCAAGAACAAGTAGACCATAACTGTTATATATAAGAAGCATACATCCTTCGTTTTCAAACATTTGCAAAATTTATTTAACTCGATGTGAGAAATTTCAATATCAACTGGTTTTCGTTGTAGAAATATAGTTTCTCTGATTTCTAGCAGATTTTACCAACTCCTGACCGGTGTGATAAAAATATTTCTCGTCTCTAGTGAGAGAACAACTCGCGCGAAATTTCCCGCCAAATCTATTCGGAACATAATCCTCGGTGTTTTACATTATTTCATTATAGAAACATTTTCTACAACTTAAACACGTTAATTATCAAATTTCTCACATCTTGTTAAATAAATTTTCAAATGTTTAAAAAACTCGGCAAGCCTCGTTTTTAAACATTTGCAAAATTTATTTAACTCGATGTGACAAATTTCATAATTTACTTAGTTGCAGAAACTATATATCTTATATTGTTTCCAGTTTATTACATATAGAATCCACAATCGCATCGAGTGAGAAACGACATTTCTACACTAGAGATAGTTAAATTTTCAAATACTTTAAACTCGAGGCTTGCCGAGCGTTTAAAATATTTGAAAATTTAACTATCGAGAGTGTAGAAATGTCGTTTCCCACGAGATACGGTTGTGGATTTTATTTCTCTAATGATTTCAAGGAGATTTTAAAAAAAAAACATGACCCCCCTTTTCTGATGATCCGAAATAAATGTCTTCTTTGGAAGTGACGTCATCAGGCATGGTCGCCTATTTTCAATACGTCACAATGGTAAAGTCGGAAAACAGCAAACACATTTGACGTCATAATTGAATTTCATCCAATCAATTACCGAGAACAACATTCTCTCTAGAGAGGAGAAACACATTTCTCCAACCGCTCAGGAAACGTGAAAACAGGACAGAAATTAGAGAAATATATTTCTAACGTCGAGATAGTTAGATTTTCACAATTTAAAGTTCGAGGTTTACCGCGAACTTTAAAATCTGAAAATTTAACTATCGAAATGTGAGAAATTATCGTTTTTTTTGTTTTTTGTTTTTTTGTTAAGTGACAATGTGAACACTTAAATATCAGGTCTATTTTTGAAACCATGAGGGAACTTAAATATATATACACACACAAATATATGATTGGTTAATTATAGATAAAAATTCAAATATAAATTTTTTTTTGGTTTATGTATTTGAGTAAATTGTAACAGCATCTGACTGATTGCACATCTGATGTCAGTCAATATGTGTCTAAAGAAGGGTCACAGAGACCTGAAAATATAACACAACTTTGTATATTTATTTTGTATATATATTTATTGTTTTTTTGTATACTAAAAATCCTTTTATTTTTAGCGAAAATGTGAATACAAAAGTATCTAGTAATTATAGTTCGCTGGATTTCCCTAGTGTTACCTTCTGCAACTTAAATCCCATGAGCTACAATAAAATGAAAAAGGAACCAGCATTCTACCAGATTATTAATGAAACTGCAAAAGCCATGAATATTGATATATCCCAGTTCGACGCCCATGTTAAGGTAAATTTAGAATACGAGTAGAATTTGGCTGTTATTATGCATTAAATTAAAATTTACCTCTGTAATGTGTTATGATTATACACTTTGCAGATTCTGGTCATAGGATACAAAGCATTATTCTGCATTTATGAGGTACATCTCAAACTATCTAACACCCCTAACTTTATAGTTATCTTATATATTGACTTTTGTAAGTAAGCTAAATATCATTTATATGGAACATACATTCATTTTTATATATTTTATACAGTTTCCAAAACAAATAATTACGTAAAATATTGTCTGAAACGAATGAAAAATGTTAAACTCGATTCTAAAAAAAAAGAAAGAAAAAAAGAAGTATGGTATAAAATTTGACAATTTGTTAGACAAATATTATGCATTTTAGTTAAAATAAACAATTTACGATGAACGGTAGGAGTAAGTTCACATGAGACAAACTCTCTACAAATACATCGTAAAACCAAGTAATGAAATAAAACTTTTCATGCTGTTTATTACCCTGAAGTCACTATGAGGCCTCAACAATGAGAAAAAGTCTTAACATATATTTAAACTTTCTAAAATGATTTCATATCCGCTCCCTGGTTTAATTGTGGAATTCCTATATATAGACATATTAATTTCCGAAATGGCCATACAGCTCATTAAAATTGTTGCAGTTGGAGTTGACATGTGTGTTGTGGTCTCATGTTCATTTACTCCATATCCTTTCGTAAAATATTATTAATTTGATATCGTTAGAGGAATTTGATTAGTAGAGAAATGATCACATGACCCCCTATATTTTTAGAGATTGACTAGAAAATAGTCTATCAAAAAGTTATATCTCATGTTGAAAAAATAGTACTACATATCGCATGTTCATATGAATGTTTGTAAAAGGAACATTAAAATCTTATTTAATTTATTTGAATGTAAATGAATTTTCTTAGAGTAAATTTGATATAATACACACTATAACTATATTATAGTTCTTTGAATTTTAAATATATTAATTTCCTAAATATTTCAATTATACTTGTATTTTATATTTGAATATTTAGATAATAGATAGCAATGGTATGGCACGCCAAAGCCACAAAAATGAGATAATATAGCATTATCTTAGGTAATGCAATCTTATCTGAATTTTTGTGGTTTTGGCGCACATTATCAGACATATATTATCAGGTTTCCTCATTAGCTCCTGATAAGTGCTTTTAAATATTTTATACATAGGTTTCTATGAAACTATGTGGTAATGATGTTTTATCTTAAGATAACATAGCATTACCTGTTAATACAGTTTTATCTGCATTTTTGTGGTTTTGGCGTGCTAGTAAATGTATTATCTGTTTTCCAGTATCAACCAATCAGACTTAATATCTGTGGGCAAACTGTATTATCTGATTTATGTAACTGTATTATCTGATTTATGTTACTGTATCATCCGATTTAAGTTGCATCAGATGCAGAAAGATAAATTTCAATAACTTATCAAATTCAATCTTTTTATATCAAATAATCTTTACTTAAAAAAGTATGTAATGGTGATCCTAGAGAATTTTGGAAATGTAATAGAATTTCTTTTCTTTTTTCTTTTTTTTTTCGCTTTTGTTTGGATTTATCCATTTATCATTTGTAGCGAATTTTGTATTTTTGTGTGATTATATTATTTTGTATTTTCTCTGTGGCTTTAATTTTTTTTTTGTGAATAATGTTATGTTTATTTATAAAAAATTACAATATCACAATATTTCATCTTTTCACCTGTCTCGACATCCACTCACCCGTGATCGTTAAATGAATATATATTCTATGGAATAAACATGTAAGCGTGACACCCTCGCAGAATTGAGTAATTGTTAATTGAAACTAACAAAAATAAAAAAAATGTATCAACTAAAAATTTGATAAAAAGTAATTATTTTTTTTAAATCCTGTTGTACGGAGACTTTCGAATTTTATCTGAATACGTAATTTAAAATTACATAAAAACAAATACACACTACTAAAAGAAACTACAAAGTTATAATATCAATAGATTATGTTTTATTTTGCATTCTCTGTCAATAAGAATATTCTTCAACAATAGAAGTTCGGGAGTTGAAAGTCATTTTTTTAAATAAAATATTTCAATTTTCCATCTATTATACGATAGTTCATTACCTGTTACCATGGTTACCTGATAAGTAAGTTCATTACCTGTTAACTGATAAGTAAGATAGTACCCTATTACCTCAAGATAAGAATGTATTATCTCTGTGATTCATAGAGACCTATGTTAAAAATTTTACTATATTAATTTATCAGGAGGTAATGATGTATTATTGACGCCAAAACCACAAAAATTCAGATAAAATAGCATTACCATAGATAATGCTATTTTATCTCATTTTTGTGGCTTTGGCTTGCCATACAATGGCCTATTTAGTGTTTCTGTAAATTAATATTAATATGGCATAATAATAATATAATAATATAGATGTTTTATCGACCTGGAAAAGCATATCGACCTCGGATTTTATCCTCGGTCGATATGCTTTTCCCAGGTCGATATAGCATCGTATCGACCTCATACACAGACTATATTTGTATAATATTGATAGTTTCAACCTAATATTTGTATCACTTATATTTTTTCAATGATTCGTGGCCAACAGTAATGAGTGTTTATTTTTATATTCAGTCAATAACATCATTTCATTTTTATCAATATTGAATATTCTGATATTAAACTAGTGTGAATTACTCTTATAACAATGAATGTTGTAATCTACCCGATAATTTGCTACCAAATATCTTTCTATCGAATATACATTTGTAGCCTAAATATGTTTTTTTTTAATTTGTAATATTATTTAATATAACATATGAATTCAACTATGCAAATGCATATGAAACATTTCTACGAACATGATTTTAGATTGATCATTTCTATTCCAAATAATCTTGTTTTGCTCTCTTTCAATTCTTAATTGGTCGTATTGAATTTTGTAGTACAAATTATTTCTAAAACTGTTCAGAATTCAAGGAAAATAAGTTTGATTTTTTTCGTCAGCTGTTTTCATCGGTACTCACAGAATTTCTTTGTATTAACTTCTTGTTTGAAGTAAAACTCCTACGTCGATTTGTTTTATCATACATAGTTTTCCAAAATCTTTTACGTATTCTTCTTTTGGTGTTTAAAATTTCAAATCGAAATCTAACATAAGTAAGTTTTTTTAACTCCGAATAATAAAAGATTTTATTTACTAATGGAATTACAAATGTTCTAATAAATACCATGAAATGATAAATGAAAATGTTGATATGAGAGTTACTTCTCTTGTTCAAATGTGTTTTAAGCTCACCTGACACAAAGGGTCATATGAGCTACGCCATTACTTGGCGTCCATCAGCCGTCGCCCGTCGGTAAGCTTTAACATTTCTTTATCTTCTCCTCGGAAACCACTAAAGTAAATTCAACCAAATATTACAAAAATGAAGTACAGAGATTGCTCATTTTTGTCAAAAAAGACTGATAGCCACTACCATAGTTTAAAATTGTTCCTATGGGAAGCTGATATTTTCATTATCTCCTTGAAACCACAAGAGTTAATTCAAGAAAGCTTTACAGACATAACACTTCGGACGTCTTTTTTCAAAGATAGCTCATTTCGTTTCAATGCAGCAAAACACGTGGATCCCCACGGAAATTATTTTAGTATGGGGCCCTTTGGAAGAAACATTATTTTTACTATCATCTGCTCTGAAACTATTGAAGCGAACTGAGCAAAATATACTGGAATGATGTTAAGAATATACTTAACAAAATATTGTTAATTTTGTTTAGATTCGACGAAATACATGACTGCGAGTACTGAATATAGTTTAACATAATCCCTTTTGATAATTCGTATTTTGATCATCTCGTCAGAAACCCTCGAAACAAATTCAACCAACTTCTGACAGGACTGATGTATTTCTTTTTCAGATAAAAGCAATACAGCCATCGGTAAAATATTTTTACACTGTACTCCTATGGGAAAACATTGTTTTGATCATCATCATTGACACAATTGAAGCAATTTAATGTTTACTGTGCTGGAATGATGTAGGGAAGGTCCTTGTTTGGATTCGGACAAAATGTTGCCACCATAGTCTAACATGAGCAGAAACCTCAGAAACCCTTGAAACAAATTCAACCAACTTTTTACAGGGATGACGTATGAATAGTTTTTAAACAAAGAACATTCATTTTGATTGGAAGATATTTTAACATTGGATCCTAAGGAAAAGAATAATTTTCATTATCTGCTCTGAAACTATTGAAGCAAATTTTACTAAAATGTGCTGGAATGATCCAGGAAAAGTTCTTTTTGTTCGGAATCAACTAAAAATATGGCTGCCAGCACTGAACATAGTTTAACATATGCCTTGTTTGAATGATCAAATTTTTTTATCTTCTCGGGAACCCTCCAGCAAATTCCGGAAAGATATATGGAACGCCTTTTTCGAAAATTGCTCAGTCTTTTCCGTTCGGATAAAAACATGACTGCCATCAAGTTCTCTGTGGCAAAAACACAATTTTCGTCATCTGTCGTGGATCTATTGAATCAAATTGAAATGAACTGTACTTAAATTATGTATTGAAATTCCACTAAAAATAACATGGGCGCACGCACGAAGCATAATTTTAAAATTGGCCCTATGGGAAATTCTGACTTTCTCTTCTGAACCCTTGAAGCAAATTCAACCAAAGTTTACAGATATGACGTATGGAAGGTTTTTGACAAAAGTGCTCATTCCGATAAACACATGACATACTTTACATTGAACCCTTGGGAAAACATTATTTCCATCATCTGCTGTTATGTCTTTTGTCAGGTGAACAATACAGGATCAGTCTCTGAGTTTCAAGTAAAATTAAAAGTCAGTCATTTGAAAATTTTAGACCCCAAACTATTTTTAACTGTTTCTTTTAAAATTAAGGATGTAGTAAGGTGAGGTTTTTGAAATGCCTAAATGCCACTCGGATTTCTCGGATTTTATCCATTATTACTATGTAATATATTTTACCCCATTACACCCTATTTTCTAGTCATCAAAGTATTCAGTAAGTCATTTCAGGTCTGTAAGCAAAATTTCACTTGATTGTAGATTTTCCTTCCATGTGAAAGAAATCACTAATGTTTCCATGTTATATTAAGGTAAAAGTCCAAGAGAGCTTTTTCCCCCAATTTTAAAAAATGTGAAATATTTTAAAAACAAGGTCCAATATTTTAAGCTGATTTTATTCCTTTAACAATGCTCTTTCAATTTATGGCATCAATTTAAAATCGTAGATTTATTTAATTTCACCTTACTACATCCTTAGGTCTCCCAAAGTTAGGCAAATTTTTGTTTTTGCACTTTCTTATAAAAAAAAAGAATAAAAAAAGTTTCTTTAAAAACTACTTTTCAAAGAGAAAAATTTTATAGCATCAAATACTTAATTGTTGCTAGATTTATATTTAGGAGGAGTTTAAGCGACTTTGAGCTTGTATCCAAGCACAAAATTATTTTTATACTTATCCGTTCCAACTCAAATTTTCTCGGATTGTTTGCTCAATTTATGTAATTTAATGAAAATTATGATGATGGTATTGTACATCCGTTCTCTTAGTTTCCGAAACTGGAGTTTGTGCCATTGAAACGGAAAAAAATGAAGAAAGTTTGAATTTCTTAGAATCACCTTTCAAACTGACAACCGTTGCCATGGAAAGGGGAAAATTCAAGTTCTCAGAATTAGGTACAGTTTTACAGTAATTTTGCCTCGCATGTATTAACTTCTTGGTTAAGAATTTTGAAAATATCGACTGTTGCCATGGAAACGGTACAAAGCGCAAAAATAAGAGTACTCAGATTTTTGTTACTTTTTTCAGGAATCTTATTTTGAATGAACAGATCTCATATTTAGATTTCGCACAATTAATACAAATTATTTCTGTTTTATTTGGACCACGTATTTCTGTGTTGCATTTGTTTTCATTGTATGCTAAATTCCATAATACTCAATGATTCTGTGTTATGTATTTCAAACTGGTCCAGATGTTTCAGCGTTAAGTATATTTTCATTGTCCAAAAGTTTTAGTGCTACATCTGTTTCCATTGGTGCTAAATGTTTGGTAGTATGTATGCTTGCATCAATTTCAAAATTGCTCAGTACTACAAAATACCCATGTTCCATACATTTGCTCTCAATTGGTCGCAAGGATTTCTGTCATGTCTATGCTTCCATTTGTCATTTTTTTTTAATTATTATTATTATTATTATTTATGTTTTCATTGCTTCTTGTGGTGACTTGGATGACTTGTTCTCTATCAGCTGTCCCGCATGTTTCGGTTTATGGCTTTCCAAATGTTTTGATTTGATCTGCACTGAACAGTTAGTTGTCGAAATGCGTTTGTGCAGAAATTGCATTGACAGTAACTTCTGTATACTGTTATTCGTTACCACTTGGCCGATTCCTCTGCTGGTGGACTGTATGTGCCCGATGGTTTTCACCAACCAAGTAGCTAGAACTTCGGTACTGGCCCAACAAACGATTTTATTTGTAACTTGCAATATCTAAATTCAGGGAAATTTTGTGGAAAATGTAAGGAGTATCTCCCTTTGCATAGCTGATTTTGGCTTTTCTATAGGGTCTGTAAGTCTCGTTCAATTTTGAAACTTCCGGGCACATAATTTGTACCCGGAAGTTACATTTTTAACAAATACACATGACGTTTCAAACAAAATTTTGAACGTCATAATCTGAAAACGTCATATTTTGGCGGGAAACGTTTTCAAATTTTAATTTTATCGTGAAATTGCGGTGTCACATGACCAGACTTACAGACCCTATTCAGATCCTGTTTGTGATTTGTTCTTTATCAGCTTTCAAACATATTTCGGTTTATGAATTTCCAAATGTTTTTATTTTATTTTCACTGAAGAGACATAAGTTGTCGAAATGCGCATATGCAAAAATTTAATTCACAGTTACTTCGGCGTTTTGTTATTTCTAAGATTTAAGTATCATGGATGTTGCCATTAGTCCAACATTTCTACATTAACGAGACAATATAAGTAATCATTGTATAACTAATCGACCATGATCAATATCAAAATTAAGTTTAGAAACTGGTTGAATCCACCTGTTATATTTGGTATTCATCATTAGTTATGATTATAAAGACTCTCTAGTTAATAAACAGGTTCTGATGAAACTTTACGGGGATGGATTTTTTTTTCATATGAATGCGTCAGATGATTATATTAACGATGATATTCTCACATCTTTCCCTAGAGTGAAAATATATTGTTTATTTTCACTGAGTGACAATATGAAATTAATTAAACTGAGAAAACTCGATTATTCTCCACTATCTACACAATAATTAATTGTTTACTATCCACTGTGTAGTTTTTCATACAAATAACTCAATACAGAAGTTACTGTGAATTTATTTTCTGCATATGCGCATTTCGACAAATTATGTCTCTTCAGTGCAGATAAAATCTAAACGTTTGGAAGAACATAAAATCAAATATTTTAAAAAAAAACTGATAGAGAACAAATACCCAAAATGATCTAAATGTAAAGCCAAAATAAGCTAAAGACAGAGCTTTGCGTGAGGGAGATACTTCTTAGATTTTAACAAAATTTACAAAAATGTAGATATTGCAAGGTTCGAAATAAAATCGGCTTTCGGGTCAGCACTGAAGTACTGACTACTGGGCTGGTTAATAACCTCGGGGACTAACAGTCCACCAGCAGAGGCATCGACCCAGTGGTAACAAATAACTCAATACCAAAGTTACTGTGAATTTATTTTTCTGCATATGCGCATTTCGACAAATTATGTCTCTTCAGTGCAGATAAAATCTAAACGTTTGGAAGACCATAAACTCAAATATGTTAAAAACCGATAGAGAACAAATAACCAATATGATCTAAATGTAAAACCAAAATCAGCTAAGGACGTCAGAGCTTTGTGTGAAGGAGATACTCCTAAGATTATAACAAAATTTACAAAAATTTAGATATTGCAAGGTTCGAAATAAAATCGGCTTTCGGGTCAGTAACTCACAAATGAGTTTATATTAATCATATTTTGTCCTTAGTTATATAATTCCTCACATTCATAGGTTTTGATTTTGAAATTCATCTTTAGTTTTTTATCTACAAATGAGAATATACTATCAATGTATTGTATAGAAAGTGTACTGCATAAATGTAAAAGTTAGTTATTCTCCATATAATATCAAATTTATCATTCTAACTTTATTATTTATTCAGTTTTATTCATTGCAGCATTAAAATACCTTCCACTTTAGTATTATTTCATATCTTATCATGGTTGGTTTCATGCTACATATTTGAACATCTTTCAAACTAAGATTAGTGCACAATATACACATTTTAACATTATTTCATTGTTGTGGCTTCCATTTTAAAAGCAAGTCAAATATTATATCTTTTTTTCTTGCTATTTTATATTACAAATAATTATAGACATTTGCTATAAAACATTATAACCATGATTTTTATTCATAGTTATACAATGTAAATCTATTAAACCAAATTCTCAAGTTCTCTTTTCAATTCACAACAAGGAGATGTTAAACAACTATCTAAAAAGGGAACCGAAATATTAATTATTCTCCACTTTAAATATAAATACTTCGTTCGTTTTTCATTATAATCAAATTGTTTATTGACAAAACATGCGATCATAAATCAATTATTTTGCATATATAACTACATAATTATCTCTATTATCTTTATTTATTGATGAATTTTAAATAATTAATTTGTATTTGAGGAAATTGATACCTGCAATACTCCTTGAACACCCAAAATTACTAAAGATATAGTTTATCGAATAAATATTTCAGTCCGATGTTTGCATGCAAGGCTAAAAAAAATTAGCAGACACAGTAAAAAAAGATTAAAAAAAGATTAACCAAGTAAAGACCGCCAGGAGTTCTCGCAATATATATATATACTAGTATATATATATTATTATTTATTTATTTTTTTGTCAACTGAATCTCTTTTTTTTTATTTTTCTTCAGAAAATTATTGAGAGTAATGAAATGGAATAATATGGTCGTAACTAAGTTATCTCTTTGCAAACATTTGTGTAACACTGCTTAAACATCCATATCACTTGTCAGTTCACGTTGAAACGCAATAAGTATCACTAATCTATTACACTAGAGTTTTGCGATAATTTATAAAACTTTTTGACAACTCAACCCCCAAAAAATTATTTGGGGATGGATGGTGGCCTGATAACTTGTAAGTATTTCATTCAACATTATATTCAATTTTAACTTGAAATTCAAACTCAAAATTGGTCTTGATTAAACATCCCTTTAATAATTCTGGTAGGATTAGGAGGCTTTCCCACTGGAATGTTGAGCATTGCATAGGGGTGTTAGAATATGAATTATCTGCCCTTTTCAATTAAGGGATATGGATTATTCAAACGTTCTCATTTGACAAAGTTATCTTCGTGACCGCCTTATCAATCAAGGCTTCAAACAATTCCGTCTCATACGATCATTAAAAAAGTTCTTTAATATATATCAGTCCTTTGTGGGAAAAATTGAAGTTTCCGTCCGAACTGTGATTCAAGATTCTTTTTTTACTTCATACTAGAATGAAGATATCTTTTAACTGTCTACGACATTTCAATGGTAGTTACTGTTGAGTTGCTACCGAACTCTATCGCAATAGAAAGGGAGGTTTGGCGTACCACGAAATCCGTTTTTACAACCATTTCTTTTGAAATGCCTGTCCCAAGTCAGGCATTGTGGTCAACAATTTTCTAGTGAATATCCACCTGCTTTGTCTTTTCCCCATTTTGACTTCGGTGCCTGACAATTCTGTCCGTTAATATTGTTTTGATGGATTGTCTATGAAATACGCAAGATTCGGGTAAATATTTTCGAAAAAGTTGTCTATTTTAGGGACATTGAAGAACATTACAGGGATAAAGATTATTTGCTTCAAATACTTTTAAGGATATTTGCAAATATATTTTTAGGGATATGAATTATTGACACACCCCCTATAAAGGCCCAGTGTTATGAACGGGAGGAAGTATTGCAGATAGCATTTATGGTACATTTTCAGCCCTCATTATATTGTTAATTATAATCCCGTTGTTGTTATATTTATTAAATGTTTTGAATCCTGTGAGCGCTTTTGCTTGACGTTTCATATCAAAAATAAGACACATGACGACAGATCAAAATTGTCACATTGAGGCTTAATTCAGCAAAGTTGAAAAGTCAAAGTTAGCTTTTATGCTGAGAAAAACACAAATTTCAAGTTTCTAAATAGTTGATCGCATGGCATCTTTGACTACATCAGGTTAATTGCACGAAACATTTTATTGCCGAAGATAACACGAAATGATTATGTATTACTCCTATGTAAATCAGTTGTAGTGAATCTCTTACCATATTCTTGGGACATAATACGTCCCTCGAATATGGTAAGAGACCCACTACAACTATTACGTAAAAGAAGAGTGTATTGACATTATCAAACATTTTGCTTATTACGTTAAATAAGTAATGGCAGTGCATCATTATCATATTAAATTTGACATTATTAATATTTCAGCCAACTTCGCAAGCATCATCACAGTCGTATAATATAGGTAAGCACATCATTATTGTCATGCCAATATACTAAACAACAATATTTGTTCTCGACGATTGCTATACAATAAACAATATGAGTGGAATTATTAAACCAATTTATAATTAGAAATAAAAAAGACGTGTCCACAAATTAAAGGAGTTTAATGTCCACAAATTAAAGGAGTTTAATCAGTTGCGTTGTTTAAACGATTCAAGTTTTGCTTGCTATGAGTTAATTTACAATATACTATAATATTACATGCAACTTTATTACAGGAATAAAAGTTATTTGGGGCAAGTCTATCGATATGTTAACGCGATCGACTGGCCAACAAACTGAATATAAAGCTCGAAGGTCTTTATGTAAAGTTTGTGAGTTATGAGTGAAAGGCCGTGTTAACACAATCATAAACTGTTGCAAACGTACTTTTAATTCTTATAATTCAAATGTTTTGCACTTAAAACAATACTGCACCTTTTTTTTACCTCGGAGTGTATTAATCGACAAGAAATATCTATCGAGAAATAACTTTTGATTTGTTTTTTTTTTCGTTGATCAATTAAAATTGACGTTACGATATACATTGGAATTATTGCGGATAAGGTTTTCAGGACAATGTGGATAAATTAAATATTTATTGATCAAAGACGCTAGTGACGGCCATAAAATTTGTTCAGGGATGAAATTAACATAGACTGACCAAATCCTTGACTAAACAGCTTTCGGACTATGTTTTTCCTCTATTAAAAAAAATCTCTGTAGAAACTACATGCTCTACAGTAACGAATCAGCTGTGAATTGTACACTAAATGGGCTGTAGAGGTAGGTATATTGCTGCTAAGGAAGAGAAAGCTCACAATTGGGAAGTTAAAATAATCACGCTCGTCATGAAACTTGGAGGGTATTCACCAACCAAATATCCAGTACTTCGGTGCTGACCCGAAAACCGATTTTATTTGAAAACTTGCAATATCTAGATTAAAAAAATATTGTTAAAACCTTAGGAGTATCTCCGTCTTGCAAAGCATGTCCTTAGCTAATTTTGGCTTTCTTATTAAGATCCTTTTGGAAATTTGTTCTCTCAGCTTTTACACATATTTCGGTTTATGGATTTCCAAATGTTTTGAGTTGATCTGCACAGAAGAGACATAAGTTGTCAAACTGCGCATATGCAGAAACTAAATTCACAGTAACTTCGGTATTTTGTTATAAGTTTTATGATAAATGATATATTTCATATATTAGGTGACAATCCACTAGCACATGCAGGTAACGTGTTACGTCTACGGATGGGGATGTACACTAATGACGATATATTTAATTTCAACGTTCCTCAGCACGAATTCCTCATCGAATGCTACTATCAAGGGAACAAATGTAAGCCTACGTAAGTAATTTTTTCCATTACAAGGAAAAAAGAGACATGAAGAAATGAGGAAATACTTGAAAATATAGCATATTGATATTCAAAGTTTTATATTAAGAAACAAATCCTAGAAATACATCTGCAGAATTCCAGTTATATTGTTACCATAGTTACATGTTTCTAGATTTGTTAACATAAATATTCAGGTGAAGTATGTGAAAACCGAACCGTCAGACCAAGACGAACCATCAATGACAACGTTATCGCCGGAATAACGAAGAAATAACATGAGCACGACACAGAAAAAAGAAATGAAGACGAACACGCATACAAAGACTAATAGAAAAGCATGGGTTAACGTATATCTCGTTTGAATTAATATTAATATGGGAATAATGGGATTCATTTTCCCTGATTGGTAAAAAGTTCGTAGTTTAATTATTTGCCAGGTGCAAAGAGTACGACAAAGTCAAAGTATTACAAAGAATTTAAATAGATTTGAAACAAATAGCTTATACCCAACATTGATATAAAAAATTAAAACTTTTTAGGGAAATTGAAAAGTTTCGTGATGAGTTTTATGGTGCTTGTTACACGTTTAAGCCAAACATTGCAGAAACAAGCTTAGCGGGTCCCTCTTTTGGTAAGTATCCTCTTAGAATTTAATCATATCTTTGAACAAATTAATAAGATAGGACCTTCGAACGTAATTTTGCATTGTGACATGATATATTGTAAATCAGTTTCATTTTTAAAACATTATCAAAGAAATTCATGGCTATGAATTGGATATCAAGACAATTACCCATGCAGAAAGTCTCTTACGTAATTTAGAAACTTCAAAGTAAGAATATGATGACATTTAAAATTCTTAAAATTAGAGATGTATCACTTTGGTGATATTGGGAATTCTAAACATCTGAAATCCGAAACAATATTATGATATTGGGAACTATGAAAAAAGAGACCTAAAACTATAATGATGTTTGGAATTCTAAACATCAAAGATTCAAAACTATGACGCTATTTGGAATTTTTTTGCATTAAGCAATTTCAACAAATTGATGAAACAGTAAAAGCTGTTTTACCTCTTGTTAGTCAAAGGCCGCAGGCAACTTTCAACCTTGGTTTTTCAACGTGTTTTTCTTGCAATAATGGATTGCGATTTTTATTATGACGTCTATACTTTTGAAACATCAAATGGATGCATAACATAGCTTTGTCATTTTAAAGTAGTTCAAACTTTGTTGTAAGAGGTCCTCGAGGGTATTCACCAGCCCGATAGTCAGAACCGACTGACATAAAATTTTACCTTGCGTTTGATAGAGGTTTACAGGTTTAAACAAAGTTCTAACCACTTAAAAGTACTGCTGCTTCATTCCGTGTATGGCACTCGGTAGATGTCCTTGGTACTGATTTTGGCCTCTTAATTCGATACTTTTGGTAATGAGTACTTCTTTTTTTACTACTTTTTGGATTATGGCTTTCTATACTACTTGATTCTAATGCTGCTATTGAGAGGTTACTCCTTGGAACACGTGTACAGCATAGTGAAATTTTCTGTTTTTATACAACTTGGGTATTTTTGTATTGTAAATCTCACCCTGCCATTTAAACGTCCATTTGCCATTCAAAATAATAAACAATGAAAGGATATGGTGTAAATGTAAATCAGTAGAACACCGGAGAAACAAGGGAAGTGATGATCAAAAAAAGTCCAAAGACATGGCAAAAACGGCAGTAGAACACCGGAGAAACAAGGGAAGTGATGATCACAAAAAGTCCAAAGACATGGCAAAAACGGCAGTAGAACACCGGAGAAACAAGGGAAGTGATGATCACAAAAATCAAAGTCAAAAGACATGGCAAAAACGGCAATATAGAAAAACAAAGACAAAACAAGGATGTGAGACAGTCACAATTCACAGAAATAAAAAGACGACATTAAAAACTAAGGCATTCACAGTGTGAATTCCTATGAAAACCGAGAGTGAAACTAGGTGCTATAGAAGGGTAAGCATGTCCTGCTACAAATGAGACCAAGTCTCTTTAAAAATATGGTGAAACCAAACTATGGAACAACGCTTTTATTTCTGTTCTTCATCTTGAAGACTTTCACCGATGTGCTTTGATCATAAATTAAAGTAAGTTCAAGACGGCATCGTGCCCATGCAAACGTCATTGCTTAATGTCGAACAATGCCTCAACCATGTTTCTGATTACTCATGAATTCGGGGCTGTCAACAAACAATAAATCAATTAAATCCACAAAATTGACTAAATTAATTTAGATTGCTTGTTAACAGAAATCTCATATATTTGACAAATGCATGAAATAAAAAAAATGGATAACAGGAAACATCTACAATAGCTGAAAATTACAATTACATACTACAATATCCCAGATAGCTACATAGGAAAAACACAAATAGGAACAAAAGGCAAACCTAAACATAATAGGAACTCGGTGCAGTCGAACTTGATACGGCGAAAGTAAAAGCACAATGTCTTTTTTCAGCCTTAGAACTGGTATTAAATGTCCGACAAGAAGATTACATTCCATTTGTTGTCCGGTCAGCTGGTGTTAGAATGTCTATACACGGGAGTAGTGATTCTCCATATCTTACAAGTAATGGGATAGATATATCAACAGGATTTGAAACGAGTATCGCTTTACGTCAGGTAATGGTAATATAACATACGGCGCTATTAATATAAAGGATATTTCAATCTCAATTATCAACATATCGGGCGAGCGTATTGATGTAGAATACTACCCATTTCCCTGGACTACAGAGAGAAAGAACTATTGCATCGAATATTAATAATTTATTGCATATCAGTTAAAACTCCTGACATTTCATTGGTTTAATACTGATCAGCTGACATTTATAATTCTGGAGTATGGAAAGCGCCGGTCGGATTTTCTGATATTGACGGTCAATATCGGCTGGAAAACGGACCGCGAGAGTTTGAGTTGACTTTACTTTAATTTATAATACATTCTGACTTTTACGTTAATCAACAAATGACAACAAACAACAATTAACATTTTATGTCAATGTTTTTATCAAGTACAGTAATATTATTTTACAATTTTTTGAAATTATCGATTTGAAATAAATTCAATGAAAAACAGTTATGTGTATGGAGACCTGATTTGAAAAGATTAATTTTGTTTTTTATTTATTTTTTTTGGTTGAATATTTAAACACTGTAGCTGAAAAGGAAGACACTTTTGCCATTAGGTAGCTGTGGCTTTACTATATGGCCTTTTTCATGTTTAACAGGATTTATCATTTGTTTATTGTAAAAATATTCTTACTTTTGTTGAACAAAGCATCAGGTCCCTTTTTGTTGTATAATATAGATTTATATTTCTTCAATGCAATAAACACAATAGTAAACGACATAAAAGGCAATATCACAAAATTTGGACTGCCCTCGGATTGTGATATGGACCAGGAAACTGATATAACCCTCGCCTTCGGCTTGGGCCATATTAGTTTCCATGGTCCATATCACAACCCTTGGACAGTCCAAATTTTGTGATATAGCCTTCAATGTCATTTACTATTGTGTAAATATTGTAAAATCACAAACTTTAAGTCAATTTGTATTTTTTCGTCTTCTGTTTGAAATATCAAATGCAGTGGCAAATAAATAAAGTACCACAATGTAAAAGAAAAACTTAAATATTAATCATAAAGTGTTTAGAAACTGGAAAAATTGAGGCAACAAGACATATAAATGCTGAACTCTGACAGAAGAAATGGACAAAATAATTACTGACAAAGAAGTTTTATATTTATAATTTTGTTGCAGAAAATATTCAACCGATATCCTGGAAAAGATAACTCAAACTGTGACATTAAGAACACTTATTCTGGAATTCTGGTAAGGCCACGATTCAATGTTTAGGAACATGCGTGTTCGTTAAATATTTTGCATTTAATTTAAGAATATGGAAAAAACAAAAAGACATACATATCGTTAATCGTGTAATGACTGACTGTTAATGAGGCTTGTTTAGGGGGGTCCCAGTATCCCATATCCCAGTAAGTCTGGACGAAAATATCCCCTTGAAAATTGAAGATATCCCATTAATTATTGAAATATCCCGTTTTCCAAAGTCAAAATATCCCATATCCCAGTACTTTTTGCCTCAAATATCCCATATCCCATTAACAAAAGTGGCAAATATCCCGTATCCCAATATACCCTAAACAAGCCTCGTTAATAACGTTTCAACACAATAGAGATTGTATCATGTTACAGCTTGCAAAGAAAACGGGGTCTGCTCAACTGTATCTGTCCGAAACAGTGGTAGGTAAAAAAAAACTCGTCAAAACTCAACTGTATCTGTCTGGAAAATGATTAAATCAAAAACTGTACTCTGTAGTTGCTGATCAGAACAGTGTTCAAACTTTACATGCAACAACATGGCTTTGCAATAACCGCGCAATGAAAACCTCGTCAGTCACCAGAAACGTGACTTAGAGGTATAGCTTATCATTTACTTTCCTGAACAAGATCAGTAGTAACTGGCCAGCATGGCCTCACAAATTATCACTGTGTTTTTCAGGTGTATATTCGGTACCAAACATTTGTCGGGTAATTTTGGGAAAACCCATATGTCAGGGTAGATCAATTCGTTGACAATTCTGAAATTGGTCAATCGATCCTTTCACCTGTAAGATTGATCATCAATTATAGAAGTTCATATTTTTAGCTTGTTATATCAGCTGATGATAGTAGTATGCTTTATTATGGTATTAATCGTGTTATTTATGTGTTGAAAGAAAAATGTAAGGTTTGTTTTAAAGTTGACTGTTTTATCAGTTTTTTATTTTGTTTTGTTTAGATTTTTTTCTTTGGAAAGGGGGGGGTTAAGTAATCGGCATAAATGCATAACAGTTTTCATTCCATACATTGAAAGAGAAAAGCAAAAGAAATGTAATTTAAATCCCCTAAACTATAACCGACTGTTATAATTAATATTTACATTTATATTAATGTTAAGATCACACTATTGAACAATTCAATTTAATCATTAATGCAACTATCCAATCATACACAAAATGAAATTCATTGGCCTTGTGTAAATTAAAAAGGTAAACTCTGGCAAATATGAGTAATGAAATACAGTAATACTTGCTAGCATGCGGGCTAAATGTAAGTGAGCAAAACTTGACTGAAGAGTAAATGTCATCCTAACACGGCTCAACAGTAATGTAAATGGCCATTGTAAGGTTTAAAAGTACCTGGTAGGAATATGGATTGGAACAGGACTCGGAAGTAACCACTGCACACAGGGCTCAGCATAGAGCTCATCATTAGCTTGCCAGAACAGGTTTAAGCATTAACTATCAGGCATTGGATTTCCAAAGGTTCTTATTTCACGTAAGATTCATTAGTTGTCGACTTGACTACCTGCAGAGAGTGAATCCACAGTGACGCATTTTTTTTATATTTTCTCCTTTATTTGAAGAAATATTAAAATATGCCTAAATCAGTCGTTTTACACATTATGTGTGCATTTATGCCTTTCATTAGGAAATAACTTTTATATATTCATATTTACCTTTCTTTAGAAAGGTCGAATATAGAAGCTTATTTCAAGAGCAGCTGATGTCACTCTAAGTTTCATTGGAGTTCACACTGCGGGTGTCTTTGTTTTCAATGTTGTGTTTTAATTTCTGCATTTTGTAAATGTCTAACATCATGGTTTTCTGTGTTCTCATTTTGGTAATGTCTTTGGACTTTGATTTTTGTAATCACCAATCCTTAGTTCCTTCGGTATTCTACTGCCGTTGTTTCCACTAAAGTGAACAGATTAGCCTGATATTTCCCTTCCTTTTTGCAGATAACTTTTATTACTTGATTTTTCAGCCATGTATTGAAGCTTGTATTGCCAACGAAGTAATTAGAGAGTGTTACTGCCTTATTTCATTTGAGTACAGAACTGCATCAGTTTCCACAATGTGTTTGTCCGAATCTGGTAAGTACAGCATCAGTTTCCTCAATGTGTCTGTCCGAACCTGGTAAGTATAGCATCAGTGTCCTCAATGTTCCTGTCTGAATCTGGTAAGTTCAACATCAGTTTCCTCAATTTGACTGTCCGAGTCTGGTAAGTACAGTATCCGTTTCCTCAATGCATCTATCTGTCCGACTTTTTAAGTACAGCATATTTTCCCTCAATGTGTCCGACTCTGGTAAGTACAGCATCAATTTCCCCAATCTTTTAATTACAGCACCAGTTTCCCCCATGTGTCTATCCGAATCTTGTATGTACAGCATCAGATTCCTCAATGTGTTTGTCATTTGTCCGAATCTGGTAAGTAAAGTATCAGTTCCCTCAATGTGTCTGTCCGAATCTGGTAAGTACAGCATCAGTTTCCACAATGTGTCTGTCCGAATCTGGTAAGTACAACATTAGGTTCATCAATATGTCTTTCCGAATCTGGTAAGTACAGCATCAGTTTCCTCAATGTGTTTGTTTGAATCTGGTAATTACAGTATAAGTTTCCTCAATGTGTCTGTCTGAATCTGGTAAGTACAGACAGCATCAGTTTCCACAATGTTTCTGTCCCAATCTGGTAAGTATAGACAGCATTAGTTTCCTCAATGTGACTGTCCGAACCTGGTAAGTACAGCATTAGTTTCCTCATTGTGTATGTCCAAATCTCAAAATTACAGCATCAGTTTCCACAATTTATCTGTCTGAATCTGGTAAGTACAGACAGCATCTGTTTCCTTAATGTGTCTGTCCAAACCTGGTATGTACAACATTAGTTTCCTCAATGTGTCTGTCTGAATCGGGTAAGTAGAGCATCAGTTTCCTCAATGTGTCTGCTTGTATTGGTAAGTACAGCATCAGTTTCCTTAATGTGTCTGTCCAAATCTCGAAAATAAAAATCTCGAAAATACAGCATCAGTTTCCACAATGTGTCTGTCTGAATCTGGTAAGTACAAACAACATCTGTTTCCTTAATGTGTCTGTCCAAACCCGGTAGGTACAACATTAGTTTCCTCAATGTGTTTGTCTGAATCTTGTAAGTATAGTATCAGTTTCCTTAATGTTCCTGTCTGAATCTGGTAAGTACAGAATGTGTCTGATTGAATTGGTAAGTACAGCATTAGTTTCCTCAATGTGTCTGTCCGAATCTGGTAAGCACAACATCAGTGTCCTCAATGAGTTTATCTAAATCTGGTAAGTACAGCATCAGTCTCCTCAAGGTGTCTGTCAGAATCTGGTAAGTACAGCATCAATTTCCTCAATGGGTAAGTATAGCATCAGTTTCCTCAATGTGTCTGTCCAAATCTGGTAAGTACAGCATCAATTTCTTCAATGTGATTATCCGAATCTGGTAAGTAAAGCATCAATTTCCTCAATGTGTCTCTCCGAATCTGGTAAGTACAACATCAGTTTCCTCAATGTGTTTATCCGAATCTGGTAAATACAGCATCAGTTTCTTCAATCTGTCTGTCCGACTCTTTTAAGTACAGCATCATTGTCTTCGATGCGTTTGTCCGAATCTGGTAAGCACAGCATTATTTTCCTAAATGTGTCTGTCCAAATCTGGTAAGTACAGTTTCAGTTTCCTCAATATGCCTGTCCGAATCTTTTAAGTACAGCATCAGTTTCCTCAATTTGCCTATCCAAATCTTTAAAGTACAGTTTCAGTTTCCTCAATGTGTGTGTCTGATTTTTTGTAAGAAAAATTACATGTTTAAAAGTATCTATGTATTATTGTTTATAATGGCATCTGATGAACAGGAGAGTAAAGAAAAAAATGACTGAAAACGTTAATCAAATTACAATCTTTCCAAGAAATGCAGAACACGGTTTTTATAGCCATAAAAAGAGAGCATAAAATGCCCTGACTTTGATATAATATCATGGATGAATAAAGTAGTCCACCGAACGTTTGCAAATGCTAAATACTAGATGTTTTTGTTTTCGTTTTTGTTTTTGGTTTTTTTTGGGGTTTTTTTTGTTGTTTTTTTTTCACTTTCAAATCATTTTATTTCATTATAGTCTTGTTACAAATTTGCTTAGGGTTCCAAGTTCCCCTTATGCAATCCTGTGAAATCTGTCTGATTACCCAGGATAAGTTAATCAGGTTATAAACCAAACCAAAATTACATCATAAAATTAATAACATTTTTACTAATATAATTATTATGGCTTAAAGAACCATATTCATTACTTTTTGAAAAATTTAAGTTATTTAAAATTCTTCTACTAAAGTATTTTCTATTTTTTCAATAGCTTGTTATCAAGCTTATATTAAACTATTCTTTTTCTATATTCTCTACCAAACAAATGAAAAATATTGATTTCATTACATTTCTGTTCTGAAACATAATATGCTTTATTAATACTAAGGGCTAACACAGTTAATAAATAATTGAAACAGTAATAATTTTTATCAAAAATCTTATAACCAAAGACTAAATGTTTTAAAGAAACTTTTCAAGAAAATTTCAAAATTGACTTTTTTCCAAAATATTTTCTATTTGCTCCCAAAAGTTCCTCAATTGCTTACACAATATAAAAGAGTGTTCATAATCCTCTTCCATTTTACAACAATTACATAGTTCATTTTCTGATATTTTCCACTTGAAAAGTAATGATTTATTTGGTGATATATATTGCAATAGTTTCCATCGAAATATATTTTATCGGTTTCTAATAAAAATTCAAAAATAAAGACATTCGTGTATTTGAATAATAGATTGTTTTCTAGAGAAAAAATTCTAGAGCAATAATTAACTCCAATTGGAGATCCAAAAAAAGTTATCATTAAAAAAAGTATAAGATTGATTACCTGTAATCTCTGTTACTAGTTTGTTCCCCCTTTTTATGTTAAATTTACTATTTCTAGACTCATCTGATTTCAAAATTGAAAGCCATTCTTTTGGTAAAGCTTTCATCAATTCAAGATATTATATGAAAAAATTACTTTTACATTTAATTTTTTTCATAAATATCTTTTTGACAAATTACTCCTGCTTTATTTAAAATATCATTGACATATATAATGCCACTTTCTATCCAATTTTTAAGCAATATACTTTTGTTATCAATATTTATAAATTCATTTCCCCATATTACCCGTTTTCTTACTTCCCTAAAGTTTAAAGGATTTCCAGTTTGCCCTTCCACAACTTCTATCCAAAATTTTAAAATGTCTTAATAATTATCAGGCATGTATCTTTGTATGCTTGCATCGAATCAATGTTTGCAGAATTTTTATTCATTTGATATATAAGCCATTTCTGTCCAAATTTATCAAAATATTTTCTTTGAATTAATTTCCAATTTCAATAGTGCTGCCGATCCTTGAACCAAACGTGCAATCCAAGATAACTTTAAAGATTTAAAATAACTATGAAAATCAATCATTTGAAGACCCCCTTTGTTGTATTATCCTATCATCGTCTGTTCTTTGACTTTATCCCGTTTTCCACTCCGAATAAACTGAAAACATTGTGATTCTATTTCTTTAATATATTTATTTGATACTGTTATAGGTAATTAAATGTTGTAAATATTCTATAATGCATTTTATTCTTTGTTTTTATTTTGTACGGCCTTAATATCTTAATATTATGTAATTTGTTTGGCCTAGTAATGTAACTTCTTTACAATAAACAAGGGTCAAGGTTATTTCACCTTAGAACATATATATTTAAGTGTAAGAAACTTTATAGTGTAAGAATATTTATAGTGTAAGAAACACTATCTCGACTGTCTTGTGAAGGAGATGGGCATCGACAGTTCATCTGGAAGCCCTACTTATACCCCTACTACAATATCGAGGGATGAGATTGTAAAAAAATCACTCTTCAGTGTTATCATCATTTGGCATAAAAGCTAATGATGAAAACAATCAACTCCCTTACATCTACTGGGTACCTAAACTTCATAAGAATCCATACAAACAGAGATTCATTGCCGGGTCTTCCAGATGCACCACTAAACCTCTTTCACAGCTCCTCACTACTTTGTTGACCGCAGTCAGAGACGGCCAGAAAAATTACTGTAGTAAAGCTTACTCCACAAGCGGTATGAATCAAATGTGGATTCTTAAAAA
>MJUU01015577.1:119508-141137 GCA_002080025.1 Modiolus philippinarum | reverse complement strand
TAGCTTTGTCAGAATTTTGATATCTGTAACGGTTTTTGTGTTAATTGCCAAAAATAGCAATCTACCGCTATGTTCGTTTTTAGTAACGGCAGCCATGTTGTAACGTCCTCGGACTCCTGCGACACAATTGTGAATCTACATATTTTATGAAAGGATATGGAGTAAATGAACATGAGACCATAACTCAAATGTTAACTCCAACCGCAATAATTTTAATGAGCTGTATGGCCATTTCGGAAATTAATTCCTCATCAGCAGCACTAGAACCCAAACAAAGGAAATCCATCATGTAAAAAAAATGTTTAAAATGCATAAAACCAAACGAAATCCGAATAATCAATAATATCAAATATAGCTAAGGACAAAACTACATCCTTAGGTTTTAGAATTTACATCAATTTAGATAATAGTTATTGAACAAAGTGTACACATGAGATATAATCTCATGTACAAGTACACCATATACCCTGATAATGATTCAGACCAAGTTGGGTTAAAGTTAGCCCAGCAATTATAGTGGAAAGATGGTTGAAAAAGTTAACGACGGACGACGGACACCGACGTAGGCCGATTGATGGAAATAGCTCACCTGGCCTTTTAGGCCAGATGAGCAAAAAATGGAAACATGACATCACATAGATATGATAAACGAAAGTAGTGAGTCATTAATTTCACCAATTGATTGGTGATTGAAATTAATTTTAGACGGGAAAATCTGCAGGAGAATCTGAAATAAGCTGAAGAAGGAAGGGTCATTTTAATGTATTTTTAACGTGAAACACGTGTTCAGCATAATTAAATTGGACCGATACCACTGCTGGTGGACCAGATGTCCCCAAGGGTATTCACCAGTCCAAAAGTCAGGCCTGTATGATATTAAAATTTACCTAACAATTTAAAGAAATTTACTGTTTTATCAAAATTCTAACCCCTCAAAAATACCAGGTATCATTCCGTGTATGGCACTCGGTGGATGTCCTTAGTACTGAACTTGGATACCTATTTCGATAATTTTGACTTTTTTTGGGATTATGGCTTTCCATATAATTTGATTCTAATGCTGCAGATGAGAGGTTACACCTTGAAACACATGTACATAATAACGAAATTTACTGCTTATTATGCAACTTCGTTTTTTGTACATGTATTTTACCTTTCACTTTCACATGCTTGTCGTTTTTTGCTGATTTCGACATTTTGGTGGCTTATTGTTTAATCTACCGTAATATTTTTGCATTGTTGTGAATAAGGAAGGCGATGAGGACATTATATCAACGTATATTGCTTCAGTATAAAACTGAAAAGGGAATAGCTAGCGAGTAACAAAGTTCGAACAATTAGACTGATAGACGAACACCGGACATTGCTTTATCCGAAAATCAGAACTTCTAAACAATGTCCTAAAACATCACATTTTGAAACAAAGCATACATAATCTACATATCTCACTCTACATAAATTCACAATCACAGTAAAAGCTTTGATTTACCTGTTTGTTACTTTTTGCATTTGACTCAATAGTATTAAATGCAAACGGTGTTCATAAATGCAGACTAACAATTTGTGCTAATAAAGTGTCAATAAAATGCTTTAAGCATCGATAATTTTTTAGCTGTATGTTTTGGAGTATCTAATCAATATTTTCGACTGATCATGTCACTGATATCACTCCGTTATCAAGCTTTTATATACACTTGGTTATTATACGATGTACATATTCATATATATTCCCATCAAACAGGTTTTCAGTTTTTAAATAAGGGTCATTCATTCGTACTCTTTTTATTGAATGAATGAATGAATGAATGACACCAGGCACTAGAGCTTGTGCCCGTCTACCTATGTATTATATATTACCGCACTGATTTCTAGATCACCTGGCTATAGACAGGGTAAGCTTTTTCCATCACTTTTCGTCCGTCTTCGTCGTTAAGTTTTCCTTTACAAAACTTCTTCTTGGGAACCGTTGCAAGGATAAGAACCACACTAGGCATGAATGATACTAATAGAGTGTTTACTTAGTGTCATTACTTTGGTGCCGATCCGTCTTCCAACATTGCCTCCGCGGAGTAAATTTTATCATTGGACCCAAAAACAAACATCTTCCTCAAGAGAACCGCTGAAAGATTTAAGCTAAAAGTAGCATAAATGGTACTTGTGAGGTACTGAGCAAGTGTTGTTACATTCGTGCCGATGTGTTATTCAACAGGGTCACCATTGGTGAACTCATTTTAAACATTTGACTTTATTGGAAATGCATTCAAATATCTTTTTCTAGACAGCCGAAAAATGGATTTACCAGTAAACTTAGCATGACATTAGTGAACTATTGGGGTGCTGACCAAGTGTTGTTACTTTGGTGCTGATCCGTCATCCAGCATGTTCGTCAGCGATGTACATAGTTAACATCGGACCTTAGGGAATAATGGATACAAACATGTTCTAGAAAACCACTGAATGGATTTGAACTAAACATTGCATGAATGATACTCGTGAGGTGCTGACCAAGTGATGATACTTTGGTGCCAATCCGTCATCCAAAATCTAGCAACCGGCGGTATACTTAGTTTTTACGTTGGACACTATTTGGAATGTATACAAAGACCTTCTAGAAAACCATGGAAAGGATTTAAACTAAACATGTCATGAATGGTACTTGTAAGGTGCTGACCAAGACTTAGTGTTGTTACTGAAGGGCAGACCTGTCCAACATGGCTGCCAGCTGTGTACTTAGTTTTTAAATATGACCCTATCGAAAATGCGTGCAAGATCTTCTAGAGAACTACTGAATGGACTTAAATTAAACATAATATGAATTATACTTGTGAGTTGCAGACCAAGTGTTGTTACTTTGGTACCGATCCGCCTTCCAACATGGCCACCAGAGATGAACTTAATTTTAATATTGGACCCTACTTCGTTTGGAAAACCACTGAATGGATTGAAACTAAACATGGCATGAATGATACTTGTAAGGTGTTATGGCAATCATTCATCCAATATTGCCACGAGCGATGAACTTAATTTTAACATTGGACCCTAAGGGATATGCATACAAAGATATTATGCTATAGAAAACCGCTGAATGCATTTAAAAGAAACATGGCACGAATTACTTATGAAGTGCTGATCAAGATGGCATGGAGTAGGGAAAACCCATACAGGATTCTTTTAAAAGTTTTAAATCAAGACCCTTAAACATAGAAGTTTGTATGCTCAAAGTTATTGCCATGGTCAAGGTGAGCTATACAGGAACCGTACAAAACAGCAATCAACTTACAATGTATTTCTATTTTCAATGATAACAGCAGGAATATTGACGATATCCTTACTGTTTCAAGATTATGTCGTTATCTTTACCCACAAGAACTGAAACTTTATAAAGCTAACAATGATTCCAAATATTGCCATTTTCTGGATCTAACTATTATCATTGAATCTGGTATTACTTATTTCCTTTTTTTTTTGAAGGCGAAATTACCTCAGCTTCATCCTACGGGTTTATACATCTCAACTTGTACGATTCAAACGCATTTGTTGTACTCTTGATGACTTTATTGAACGTAACCATACTATCACATCTAAACTTTTACAAGAAAGTAAACATTTTAAATTGTTAAATACATTTAAAAAGCTTCATAGAAATATGACGTCACTCACAAACAGCTTATTACTAAGGGCATTTCTCATCCTCGCTTTTACGAAAATATTAAAATGACAGAAATTGATTTAAAAAAAATCTAGAAAAAACTGGGATGTAACTTGCATTTTTATGTGATAGGGGATATCGACATGATATTCGGTAAGCATCTATTACATTGGCTTTGGAATCCATTGGCATCAGTGATTAACACGCATACTGGCCTGATGTCTACTGGAATGCATTATGATTTTTTACCAAACCCTTCTGAAAGTTTTGAATTTTCACTTTTCTTCCGTAGTGCGACAGTGTTTTACCAACAGACTAGGCTCCTTGAACTAGTCTGCAGCTTAGCGGCGAACACTCCTTTACCCATCTTTCAAAATTACGTTTTGCCTTACCATTCCAAGGTTGTAGTCATGGAGTTAGTGGTCTAACTGTATTTGGTTGTATTCATATTTACTCCATATCCTTTCATTGTTTACGTATGTTATTATACTATAAGGAAACGGGACAGAGAAAGGGGAGGAATACCCATAAACCGGTTTAACCCTACCACTGAATTTTGCTAGTCCCGGTACCAAGTCCGACTATCTCGAGTTCCTTTCGTTATTTACGTTTGTCGCTTGTCTTTGAGTTGTTTTTTCTTGTCCAGATCCTTGGGACATTGTGGCATGTTACTGCATTTTCAGCCTTTAAAGGTGTTTGCTGTTATCTTTTTTATATTGTCTAATGTCTATATAAACACAATCAACTATTCCTTTAATCAAAGGTAATTTATGTTTGATTTACTTTTGAATAAGATGGACTAAATATAGTAAAAGTATGTTGCTCATTCACTCCATATCATTGTTACAATGTATAGATAATCCCTTCAACATGTTTGCTTTTCGATTTCTTTGGCAACATCCTTGGTAGGGATTGGTTATGCAGACTAATAAATATAATGAAAATTTTACGATTTATTTCAAGTCTAAAAGGTCCATTTTCTGAAACGGCTAATACACTGCAAGGGTATACTTGTTATTTCAGGTAAAATGAATGATAACTGATTTGTCTGTCATAACAAATATACTATGGTGACTAATTAAAGCTTACTCTTTCAAGAAAATATGCAAATGAACATATTTTTCAATACTTGAAGCTTATCCCTTAAATGATTGGAAGGATACATTCATTGAAGTGCTCTGTTTAAAAAGCGATCAAAAGAACATTGACAAAAACAACAGAAGTAAAGCGTTTGGGAAGATCTAAACAGGTACCGAGAATAGGGAAAATGTCAAACAGAGCAATAGAAATTAGTGTTTTGAATAGATATTTTAATCTGCAGTTGTTATTTTTTTTGAGGGGATTGAATTGGAACGTGCATTTTCTCATTAAAATTATTTTTGCTGGGGATATGCATGTACATGTTCCCTCTCACCTCTTATAAAATGACTGCGCTGCATTTATCATTAAATCATGGCCTCTTTGCGATATCATTGCAAGAATGTATCATTATGTATCAATAAACAAGATTGGTCTTGACTAGGTAAAACTTCAAGTTACTTTTGAAATTAAGCGTTATTATACTAGGTAACAGACCTACCATACGAGTCAATAGACCGAACAAGAAAACATCTCCAACATTTGACATGTTTTTGATTGCAACACCGGCATTCTTTTGTTCATAGATAACTAAATAATTTAGTGACCATTTCGACAACTAATGTCTCGTCACTACAAGTCGGAAGATGTTTATCGTAAAAGAGAACACTTAACCAAAAGGATCTGAATTAAAAGCAATTTTTATACATATTTAGCAGCAGAACTAAGAATTTTTTTACGCAGCCAGAGTCTGGGATGAAGCACATTTCTTTGAATAAATATTCTGTGTATAATTTTACCAAATAATTTATTAATTTATTCACAGGTAGTGATCAGTGTGTTTTAAAAACAACAATTACACAATTTTCCCCATTTATATCTTTATTATTTTTTACATGTACTTGATGATTTCTATGAGCTTGCGATAATGCCTGAAGCAAGTAACATTTAAATGTTCTTGACAAGATATTTCTGAGCGTTATACAGTTGATTTAATTTGGATGCAAATAAATTTCCAAAATGAATACCGAACATGAATAATGAACATAAAAAAAATCCAGAATACATGGAAATGGGCAAATAACAAAATATCAGAACAGAATCGTCAAGAGCCAAAGCCAATGAGGCAGGAAGACAACGCCCTGTAATTGGTGGCAGCAATGCTACTGACTTGGTACAAGCATTGCAAAAGAATACATCGGAAAACGAATACGGAAACAAGACCGAGAAAAGGGGGAATTCTAAAATCATAAATCCTAAATCACGGCAATTCACATCCAACACGAATTGAGACAGTATGACAAAGACGAAACAAATAAACAAAAATGAACAAGAACGCCACACCACTAAAGCACTAGCAGTGTGAACCCTATAAAAACTGAGGTATCATCAGGTGCTCCGGAAGGGTAATCATGATCTGTTCCACGCGTGGTATCCGTCACACTGCCAGTGAAAAGTCCGGTTTTGTCACAGTCGGTGTTAGTCAGTCAGGTAACTAACTCTGGATCTCCCCAAGGATATATGTTCTCATTTGTGAAATAAAAACATTGTAACGGTCTGTCAAATCGTGGTGACGACAGTAACTTCTGTAGTGGCAATTGCAACAGTGACTGAACATACCCTTGATGTATAAGTTTTTGAGACAGTAATTTCGCTCTGTTGACAAAATCGCTGTACAAACTACATGTACGGAAAAAGGGAATGAGTTGTAAAATGTGCACGCCATATGCCGGAGATGTGGGAATATTACTGCTCAAAAACCGCAAGTTCACTATTGGAAAGTCGAAATCATCAAGGTTGTCGTAAAGTTTTGTTTTCAGAAGTCCAGAGTTGTCAATGTAGAGGTAAAGGTCCTGGTATGATGGTGATGATGGTGTGTCAGTGGTCTCTTTAATTTCGAGATCATTTATGTATATAAGATGAAGGTTATCCTTAAATTGAGGATTGTTCAATGAAAGAACATTATCTATATAACGGAAACTGAAATTAAAGGATTTGGCTAGCTTATTGTCTTTTTTCTGAACTAGCCGTTGTATGAACTTGGCTTCATACGAATAAAGAAACAAATCTGCTAAAAGTGGCGCACAATTAGTCCCAATAGGTATCCCTATTGTCTGCTGGAAAACTTGTCCTCCAAATTCTACAAATATGTTATCAATCAAGAATGACATCCTACTCTGTATACTTTTTGTGTGAATCAGTGTGATGTTTAACAAAATAGGCCCCATCTTTACCTATCACTAAATATGAATATCTTCTTTCACCCTTTATAGTACAGAAAGACTGACGTATGAAATCCCGGAGTACTGACTTTAGTTTATCGTGTGGAAGAGTTGTATAGAGAGTAGAAAAATCAAATGGTTTGACAATGTTGCAGTGGTTGAGTTCAGTTGAAGATAGATATTCTAATAAGTCTTTTGTGTTTTTGAGAATCCACACCTGATTCACTCCACTTGTTAAGTATACTTTATCACCATAGATCTTGAGGCCATCTTTGACTGCAGTAAGTAATGACGTGAGGAGCTTAGAGGTTTTGTTGTGCATTTGGCAGACCCAGCAATGTATCTCTGTTTGTAAGGGCATTTATGTAATTTAGGTACCCAGTAAAACAAGGCAAGTTGTGTTTTCTTCACTCAAACTGATACCAAAGGAAGACAATACTGATTTGTGATTGTTTAGTATGTCCTCCCTTGCCTTGGTATGGTGGAGAGTTTGTATGTGGGGTTGCCAAATGAATTGGCAATGCCCATCTCTTTCATTAAGCAGTCAATGTAGTGTCTTTTACAGATAAATGTGATGTTATTTTGGACCTTGTCAGCTGGTACAATGACATGATCATCATGAAGGAAGGACAATGTTTTTTCTATCTCAGGATCATCGAATATGCTTTTTAAATTGGGGCTCATGGTTGTCTTAAGGAGCCTCATTCGAGCTACTTTATGGACCTGATCCAGTCGGACAGTGTTTCAACCTTTCTCTCTCTTTCTCTCTCTTAGACCATTGTTCTGCATATTCCGCAATTGCATCCATCAATATTTTAAAGTTATGTTTCCAATTGATGGGTTGGGGTTCGCGATATTGATATTTTGGATAATTTATTATTAGAATTATTTACATGTACAAGAATGCTACACTCAATTGTAGTTTATATTATTTTATTTATTAACGTATGTCTCTTCAGTGCAGATCAAATCAAAACATTTGGAAATCCATAAACCGAAATATGCGTCAAAGCCGATAGAGAACAAATTGCCAATAGGATCTAATAAGGAAAGCCAAAATCATCAAAGGACAGAGCTATGCATGAGGGAGATACTCCTTAGTGTTTTACTTAATTTTCTGAAATTTAGATATTACAAGTTTTCGAAAAAAATCGTTTTGGGCCAGCACCGAAGTACTTGCTACTGGGTTGGTGAATACCCTCAGTCCACCAGCAATGGCATCGACCCAGTGGTAATAAATAACAAAGAATATCGAAGTTACCGTGAATTTAGTTTCAGTGAAGATCAAATAGGAACATTTGGAATCCATATACCAAAATATGAGTAAAAGCTGATAGAGAACAAATTACCAATATGATCTTAAAAGGAAAGCCAAAACCATTTAAGGACTGAGCTATGCCTCAGGGAGATACTCCTCATGGTTTTACTATAACAGTTGAATCATTGTGTAAACAAAACGGAAAGTATTTATTTCTTGTACCAAAATACCCCAGCTAAGCTATTGTTCACACTGGCCTCCCATATTAAGAAGAAGCCACTTTCTCTGCATGAGTGAACACATTGTTTTGAAAATCTTAAGTCCAAATTTGTTGTCTCTTCAAAACTTCCGTCATATGTGTGACTAGAACTCGCAACCTTTTGTTTTGCTACTCTAGAGATGGTTTACCAACCACCTTAGTAACTACGCCACGTCCACCGTGTATACTGTTCGATTAATAAATAGAGATTAATACATGGCCTTTTCCATATAAGCACGGTTATCATCCCGAGACTCAGCACGGTTATCATCCCGAGACTCCCATATCAGCCCGAGGCTGGCGCCTCGGGCTATTATGGGTCGAGGGATGATAACCGTGCTGATAGGGAAAAGACCATGTCTTAAACTGTGTATTATATACTTCCAAGTAGGAGTTATCAACACACTCGGGCTGAAATAGCCATATCACCGGGCTGATATGGATATTTCAGAACGAGGCGGTCTGATATGGCCATATCAGAATGGGTACATGATATGGACTGTTAACTTCCGGCTATATTATATATGCAAAACAGGACATATCTTCGCTTAGTATGTAATAAACATATTTATCTTTACAACTCACATTTTGGAGGGAATATCAAAACTTGTATACCTCAAAAGAAGCTGCCAATCATGTCATTTAAACCAAACAGTTAACCGATTGCGCTACGGAGACTACACATAATTCTTTAAAATAACTACTACTTATCTTACCAATCAGTGGTTGATATAAAACTTCGCAAAAATGATTCTGATACCCTAAACGAGATTCGAACCCTCATCACTACCATTTCATATCTACATAGTTGAAACAACGGCAGTAGAATACCGAAGGAACAAGGGAAGCGAAGACCACAAAAATCGAAATCCAAAGACATGGCAAAAACGGCAACAGAGAAAATAAAGACAAAACAAGGACGTGAGACAGCTACAATGCACGGAAATAAAAGACGACATTAAAAACTCATTGAAAGGCGAACTCGTTTACCATTACATCACCAAATCATGATGAAAATATAGTTTATTTACGTACTTATAGTTAATGAATTTTAAAAGTCGTATAAGATATGAATAAAATAGATTTTATTGTGGTACAAGTTAGATACCGTACATTTCAAACAAAAGAAGTGGTCGGTATTAAACGTGAAAGACATCTTTTCCACACTCGTGCTCAGGTAAAAGCATCAGGGGCTAACGCCCTCTCAGCCTTTACCTGTGCACTCGTGTGGAAAAAGAAGCCTCCCAGATTCAATGCCGGCCACTTCTTTTGTTTGAAATGTACGGTATCTTATACATAATTATAGTAGAAAAGGCTTCATAAAGACTAAACTGGCCATATTTATTTGACAGACAGAAATAATAAAATATTCACATTTAACAAGAATGTATACATGTCATACAATAAATAAAAAATGCATGAAACGAACCAGAATAAAATAGTTTGACAAGTTTATAACACATGCACACAATATTTTTTTCAAACATACATTTTGATTACAATATTCATTGGTATGGGCCTGTATGCGTTAAGCAAAACTGTTTTTCTGTAAATTTACACTTCTCACACAATTAACGGCGCACAAAAAGTTTTCCTATTCAGATAGAAACAATTAATTTCTTTACATAATAAAAAAGATTTTAAGTCTGTGCATTTGAGAATACCTCATTTACTGATACACTAATCTAGAGCACAAGTACAATGTATAGTAAATGTAACAAATTAAAAGAAAAGAGATTGGGTCTATTGGCAAATCATGAAGGAACTATAGATCCATAGCGAGTGAGAAAGCTTAAAATGATGTTGTCATGTCTCGTCAATTTGCTTGACCAATATTTAATTCACAGCTAGTTATGCTTCAAATATGATCAATTTACAAGATGGAAAAAATTGAACCCCTCCTTCCCTGAAAATATAAATTTCCTTTATAAATTTAATTTATTGTTTATACAACTTAATTTTACTTCTAAATGTATTGTAACAATTCAAGTTAATTTTGAAAATAAGTAATGGTGCATTACATGATACCCCGCCACGTTTCACAAAATTTCTAAGTTAAAAGAGCGTAACTCCAGAGTTGCTTTGTCTGTGTTTTGTGGTAAACAATTTACATACCAAGTTTGAAGACCTTGTGTTATTTCATTCACAAGTGATGAGTACGAAACCCTAAAATTTGCAAAATTTAAAAGTGACATAACTCTAGAACCCCTTGGACCTCCTAACCCAAAATCATATTTGACCTGAGTTTTGTGGTTCACAAATTACACACAAAGTTTGAAGACCTTGTGTTATTGCGTTCACAAGTTATAAGTCGGAAACCCTAAAATTTGTAAAATTTCAAAGTTACAAGGGGCATAACTCTAGAACCCTTGGACCTCTGAACCCAAAATCGAACTTGACCTGAGTTTTGTGGTTAAAACTTGCATACCAAGTTTGAAGACCTTGTGTTATTTCGTTCACAAGTTATCAGTCGGAAACCTTCGGTGGACGGACGGACGGACGGACAGACGGACGGACGGACGGACGGACAGACGGACGGACGGACGGACACACGACTGTGGGTATCACATAATACCTCGCCACTCCGTGTGGCGCGGTATAAAAAGAAACCTTACCATATTTGGCACTACTGTATATTCTTGGCCTTGCATACTATAAAATTGTTTCTAAATAAGTTTTACCTTAGATAATGATATCCATAAATGTATTACATATATGGCAACAAATCGACACCCATATCATGGTTGATTATGACACCATTGCAACAAACATTATTCATACATGTTATAATGAAGGGGACGGACAACAAATGAAAACAAATGCAAGTATGTACTTTCGCATTTAAATGGAAATTAGATATCTAAAACAATGAAAATAAAGAAAAAAGAATCATTCATTTACACAAAAAGAAATAAAACAGGTATAGGTAAATATAGAAGTCAATATTGTGAGCTTCTAAAAACTACTTTTACTATTTTCTTTTAAAATCATGTAGTATAATGCACGCAACTAATGAATCGCTTACGTTTTGTGTAATAATAGATATTAAATACAATTTAAAAGAGACAAAACAACACAGTTCCTAAAATAACAGTAGAGTATAGATGACCAAAATGAAAAGGTCAAGCGTAAAGGAACAAAAATAATACATATATAAAAAATGTCATTTATAATCAACCGGACATTTTTGCTTTCACTAGGAGTGGAAATGATGTAAACATTTTGTTTTGATATTCCCAAGGTAAATAATATCCTGTGACATTTATTACAAAACTTTGCTAACATGGTACACTATAACTCTTGTTGCTTCAGTAATTTTTACTTAGTCTTTGGAATATGAAAATTAACAGTGTTTGAAATCAACAATTTAAAAGGACAAACGAAAATTGCCTAACATAACGCCTGTATATGTCATATGGATAGGGTCTAATTACAAGAGATACTTCTTATACAGATGGGTTGTCTACATCCTTAGTCATTTTTCCCCATATTCAGCTAAAAAAAAGAGTGCCCTTTCCCTTTCGTACTGACTTATTGCAGAGTAAAGACCTACTTATAATTCAATTCTCCTCCATAACAAAGTAAATCATTTGACGTATACGTATTTTGCCATCTTGGAATTCGCTGCTGAAGATTTTGTCCTTCTGCATGCACATCTAATTGTGATAGTCCAACTTTCCGCCAAAACATATGTGCAGGCAGCGTTGAGAAAAGAGTCGGACAAAATTATTTGAAAAAGGACTAAATAACGGTATTATGATCCTGATACTAACAAACTCCCAGATCAGAACTCAAGGCTAGGTACTAGTTCCACAAATGCTATGCGACCTTTCTGTGAAATTTCATTTAATTCCAACAAAGAGGTATGGCCACTTTCTCATGAAATCCTTTCCTTCAGATAACCAATTTTTGAATGCACTAAATCTTCTCCAAATATGTTTCAACAGGTCATCTGTCATAACAAAATTAATTCAAATGTATTTTCATCCTTTTACATAAAAGATACATAAAAAATATGCCTGTTAAATGCAAGTTTGAAATTAGTCAGCATTCGAAAATTAAAGACTACAAGGGAGTTCAATACTTGTTAATAAAACTTTGTGTGAAATTTGATCCCCGACAGGAACTCATTTATGTCTTTTAAGGAGACTTAATTCAATACACTGCTACAAGCAGCATGTTTCGACATTATGGCTTTTGGCTTACATTAGTAATATTTTTCTGTTAAAATAATCCCAGAATTACACATACCCTTTATATATATGTGCTAAATAATGACCAATCATATAAAAAAATGTGCACTGTCAAATCAATACATATAACAAGTAAATATGCAAAATATTTCTTTTCTAAAAAGATGATCAGATACAAAGACAAAAAGAGACCATAGATATCTAAAGTTACAAAGTTGTCTTTCTTTAAGTGAAAAAGATGTTAATGTTGAAATAAATTATAAAAATATAAGGTAAAAGACAACGAATGAGATGGTTATGACTTCGATACGTATACCGATATGTTGACAGTATTACAGTGATATTGATTTCGAATAAAATGGTTGGTTATGACTTTCAGAAGGTGCACTGATGTATCGTCAGTATTACAGAGATATTGTTTTCTTTATCCATTTTAAATACTTGGATACATTTGTATATAGTCCATACTTTCCCTTTTGTCCACATCCTTCTCCATAACTCGTGACACCGCTAACATGCCACCTGCTATACCCGTCTTTCGTTACAAATGGACACATTAGCGGTCCACCACTGTCACCAACACAAGCGTCTTTTTTGCCTTTTTTATAACCCGCGCATATTTGGGATTTATTAATCATTATAAAAGTAAATGCTTTTTTACATTTTTTCTTTCTAACGATTGGAACTTTTACTTCTTGTAATGTGTCACTAAATTTGATTGATGAAACAGCCTTGACTCCCCAGCCAACAGTGGTACAGAGAGTACCTGCTTTTAAAGCCATACCCTTTTCAGGAAGACATGCTGTACCTGTAGTATTAGTCATTGGTATTTCTTTGTCTAATTTGATTAGTGCTATATCATGGAGAACTGTATCCCAATCGAACTTTGGATATGGATGAAATTCTTTCACTCGTGTCACTATTTCAGTATCTTCTTGCTTTTTAATGTTATGTTTTGCCAATCGAATCCGCATTTTATGCTTATTTTTCTTTGGAATGCAATGTGCTGCCGTTAAAATCCACTTGGGATGTATCAGTGTTCCTCCGCAAAAATGTTTCTTCCTTTTTACCAAAATTTCTGCCTGCAAAAGAACACATGGCGTCCATATAATTTTAAAAAATTATAATTACTTACTCTATGAATCAGCGTGTAAAGAGGCTTTAGGCTTTTGCAAAAGTCTGAGAGGATACTATGAATATAGATGCATGTCAGAATAAGTTTTAAGGTCACTTCAACAGAAGTTCAATGTCCACCGGAAGAACTAAATTATTGTAATTTTGGCAATTTATGTTTTTTTAACAAAATGATGAACTTAAAGAAAGCACAGTATTCAATGTTCCATTCTTATAAATCGATTGTAATACTGTGAAAGTACTATTGTTCGTGGGGTTCCAATTTTCGTGGATAAGTTCCGAACGAAATGCAATTTTTCCATAAAGTTTAAATGCAGAAAATTGAAACCACGAATTTAAGTTCCCATGAAATAGTGAATTGTATGAAAACCACGAAAATTGATGTCCACGAATAAAAGTGCTTCCACAGTAATTGGTAATATACTGTACCTATAATAACCTCAAACCGAAGAGAGGGTCCATTGACAGCTCTTCCTGATTTCTTCGCATTAGAACTTTAGTTTTAGTTCTGATGATGTAACCAGCAAAGAGTCAAGTCTCACAGTGAAGAAATAAGGACTCTATGCTAGATTTGAATAAATTTCACCCGCCCAGTCGTAATTTTCCAGCCTTATGTCATAAATTACTCTACAAATTCGGAAGAGCAATAAGTATTAATCTTAAACTCTTTTCTCGTATCTCTGTTTTTCGAATAAGTAATAAATGCCTATTGCTGGCGCAAAAGAGGATGCTCTAGGAATTTGCGCAAACAAAGATAAAATAATACATCATATTATTAAGGTTCAATAACAAAATGTAAAAAAATGATCTTACAACTAGGGCGCCATAAGTGAACTGTTAGAAATATTCATTAAGCACTTTGCATGCCAATGTTTTCATTCATTCTTCATACTGAAGATAATTATTGTCTAAACCCCATCTACATCAGTTTTGGACTTGCATCTCGAATTGACGAAAATTGTCATCTCGGTCCTAAAAATAATGACAAAAGTGATGCCTTTAATTCAAAACTGATCAATTTGCCAAACTAAGACAGTAATTGCTTACGGATTGTATGTTGCACATGTTTTGGCGTGCCATTAACCGGTATAACCAACCATTTCTTTCGAAACGCTTATACAAAGACAGAACATTGCAGTTGAAATTCTGTTAGTTTTGCACCTTAGTTTTCCTTTTGCCTTTTGGATTTCGGCTCCTGTTCGGTAATTTTGTTATGAACCTCATTTTATTGTTATCTTATTAACGTTTATGTGTATTTCATGAATTAACCACTGATTTGTTTATTATATCTTTTAATGCATGATATGGTGCAATATTTAAATCTTAATTCAAAATATAACGAAAACTTTGTATGCTTTCATGTAATATGAAATAACTAAATACCGAAGTTTCTGTGGATTTACTTTTTGCATATACGAAACGAATAAGTGTTCCGGACAAGTTTAAGTGTCAGCTTTTAACTCTTTGTGTTTAACTGATTTGAATACCAAGCCAACACAAAAAGCAATTTTGATAGGTATATCATTTAACTGAAATGTCTCCTCCACATTTTACTCCATATTCCTTCATTTTACAAAAACTCTTACCTGCCAAGGCCAACTATGTGGAATTGCTTCTCTTCCACCGACAATCCTCAAAGATCGAGTAGAAATATGAGGTCGTATACCACATGTAAAATTAGTGGACACACTAACTACAAAAATAAATCAATAACTGATTGTTAACAATGATATACTGCCTAAAACAAAATGCCAACGAGCTAAAAACTATGAATTTATAAATACGATTTATCTGATCTCGCCCATAGTTTTTAATTGGACTCTTGTTCTTCATTTGTATGTTGTACCCATCTTCGTTTTCTCCTCTGAGCTTGGAGTATGAGTCTTCCTAACAGAGGACCCCGAGGGAACCCCGGGATATAGAAATAGGACCTAGTATCTCCGGCTTGCGGGGTGTGACCCCTCCTAAACGGGACTGACCCCGAGGGTCCCGGGATATAGAAATAGAACCCATTCCGTGGTTGTGCGGGATTAATAAATACACAACCCATCTTTCGGATGGGATGTAAACTCAGGTCCACGTGTTGCAAGAAATGCCACGCTTCCTGCACGTTAAAGAACCCTTGTAGCAAGCTCTTTTTGGGGTGGTCTGTAGGTGATCGGCTACAAGGCTAAATTCCCCGCCCTTGAAGATTTCATCCTACTTTTCCAGTGGCAGTCAGAATTTCCCGTCCCATGGCCCTTTCCATACCCCAAAGTGATTATTTATTAACAAACTTGTTCTCGTCTTGATATAGCTGAAATATTGCTGTGTAGACGTTAAACAATATTCAATCAATCAATCAATCAATCGTTTTCTGTGCATTATTTCTGTGATGTTTGTTTCTTTGTGTTGCAGATGTTGTCAGTATCTATATACTATTTTGTTTTGGACTGACGATTAGGTTTTTAATTATGTCTTATATTATGTTCAATATAAAGAAATTCCTTCAAAATTACTTCGCAGTCAGGCACCGTAAGTTGTTCTTTAATATCAAAATCAGCTAGGTTTAATTTATACTCAAAACTTCATACGTTGATAATTTCCCTTTCTTGGCAGAGAAATATAAATATGACTAATGTTACAATGCTACAACGAAAACTCGAAGTAAGCTAGAAAGTGCGATGTTCCCGATCATCAGCAATTCAAAAACCTAATCCTTTGACGTGAAACTGTAAATATCAGATCTTATTAAATGTAATTGTACATTTTCTGGTCTTCAGTTTACTTGCTGTAACAAAAAGCTAGGAAGCTGTTCCAATATTTCTTACAAAAACGATGCTATGATTAAAGCACTGAATCCCGTGCTAGACAACATTGTATGCTCGTTTTGGCAACATTGTTTCCATTAGGTCATTGTAATTGCAATGGGTACTAATTGTGCCCCTCTCATTGCAGATTTTTTTCTGTTCTGCAGCGATCGGAACTTCATGAAGAAAGTACAAAATGGAATTGTTCAAAACAGTGAAAAACATTTTTTTTTAATTTTCAGTGATAACGGTAGGTGCATTGGCGATATCCTTACTATTGACAATCTCCAGTTTTTGGATTGTGTCGACATCATTTACTAAATCTGAAACTTGATAAAACAAACAATTATGCAAAATGCTGTCCCTTTCCGGATATAGGTATCATCATTGATTCTGGTTAATAAAAACTAAATTTTTTGGTAAGAGGGTTGATTTCACTTTTCATGACGGCGACGTTCCTCTTACTCCTTCGTACGGGTGCACATACAGCAAAATTCGAAACACATGCGCGTTTCATAAAACAGCCTAAACAAACAATGTGCACGATTTTGGTGTTACATGTCAATCAATCGTACGTCAATCATATGCAGATCAATTGATATTCACCTATCGAATAAAGAAGGCGTTCTGTACGTCAATCAATTATCTGTCAAATTCATTGATCTTCAAATGTGTTTATTTCTTTGTTGTTTTATTTAGATTTCTTTTGTGTAATGCTCAAAAATAAAAACATTATTTGCACGATGATCAGAAGCTAATTTGTAGAAAAGCCGTTATCAAAAGTATGAAATATGTTTCAACAGATTTGATTTAGAAATTTTGAAATTCTTGAAACGGTTTTTATTAGGATTTCAGAACTATTTATTTTAATTTGAAATCCTGTCCCAAAATCCTGACAATCATTCACCACTTTCCAGTTTCATGGTTGGAAAAATATTTATGAAGACTTTTAAAGAGGCCGTATTTCCCCTTTTCATGGGCTAAATTTTCAGCGGTTCCAGCGTCACGTCCTACATGCTTTCCCGTCTTCCCGTGTACTTTTTTGTCACGATCCCGTTTTCCGTTTGCCTAAAAAAGGCAATCCTACTTCCAGCTCATACCGCATTGAGACCAACTTAACACAATCAATTCTGATTATACCCCTTTTTCAAGCTTTTGATGGCGGTATATCGTGGCAAACCTTTTGCACTGCATATAAACATGAAAGTTTGTATACATCACCTGAGTGTTGTGTAGATATATTTGTTCAAATTCGTGCACCATGGGCATTTATTCTTGCAGGGGAAGAACGGCAATACGATTACCCTTTACACGTCACAGACATGTATATAATTTGTACTAGTATTTTGTGCTGTTTCTTTTTTTTTCTTTTTTTTGTGTGTTTGTTTTTTTTTCATTGTTTTTTTTGGGGGGGTTTGTTTTTTCCTGTTTTTTTTTTTGTTTATTTACGCCCACATTTTATATTATTTTGTCAATATTGATACATTCTGCTTTAAACAAGAATTTATATGTTTGGAATCTTATGCGGCATATAGAAAAAAAATAGTAAGTAATAGATATCAAACTGTGAAAACGTATACACTATAAAACGAAAAGGATGTGTGCAGCAATGTGTTTTTACCTTTGGATCCAGCTTTCGGAAATCGAGGATTCCGATGAGGTGCAAGAAAAAGGATTTCAGTCGATGTTTTGACCAATTTTGTCAATTTTTGCCTTAAGTCTACACGAAAAAAAATAAAAGAATCCAGAAAAAATGGGTTTCCACCTTTGGAACCTCTTCTGGATCCGCCAATGTGCCAAATTACTGATACAATAAGAATCAATAATAAAACTGAATAAAACAAAAATCGTACCTTAATTTTTTTCATTATTTCTGTTTGTAATTATACCCTTGGTAATTTTTATATTTTAAGAATGAAGATTTAATTAAACTCTTTGAGTGTACACTGAAACAAGAGGCAATCATAAATTATAATACGCATCAGGTCAAATCACATTTCAATATTACAGTCTAAACACAGTTACCGTAACCAGTGTTGCTACTAGTCTTTCTAATACTCTGCTGGACTTGCTACTACACTGCTTGATTGATCATTATTTTACTTTGTACTACTGTCATTGGCATTTATTTTCTTTTCAAACTCATTTAGTAATGCATCATATACCACATAATCTTTTTGTTTGTCATTTTGGCAATCAAAGACCAATTACCCTTTGTTGTATCGTTAAGTTGTTCATAGAGGTTGCCAAAAGGACTTGAGACCCTGTTATATTTGTTTGGAAAACAATAACGTTTGATCAATTGAATACTGTTTGAAATGATTTATAACTGAGTATAAAAGTGTTCATAAAAACGTTAATATTGGATCGACGTAAATATACATAAAGTTACAAAACAAACCTGTGAAATAACTTCATATCAAAATATAGAAACTACAATTATTTCGTATCACTTTTGTTACAAATAATTCAATTGGTTCAATTACTATCACATGGTGTACTGTATTTCAACATACAGCCCCAAAAAATATTGACTTCCGATACATCCCGCTGAGGAAATACAGCCCGGCGGTGACGTCAGCAGAACAATTACATATATTAAGCTTTAAAATCATACAATGTAATGTTTTTTTTTTCATCCTGTCACCAGAGAAAGATAAGAAAAAAATGAATTAATCTCACTTTGTTTTAAATATTTATCAGTTTCAGAAATTAGTAACCTCACATTTCATGTCTACGTTTTTCAATTTTACTTTTAATTAATTATTTTCGTAAATTGCCGACAATTAAAAAAAGAGGAAAAAATTAACCTAAAGCATTTGACTGGTTGTTCAATGAAATAAACTTGTGTGTATCGGGCTGCATCAGATTTACAGACTGCCTAAGGACCTTGATACGGACACGGTACACGGTCCGTATCGCGGTCCTTGGGCAGTCTGTAAATCCGGATGCAACCCTCTACACAAGTTACTATTACATAAATAATCTAACCTTTAGATTCCATCTCTTACAAGCACACCCCCAGGGGGGGGGGGGGGGTCACTCACTATATATTGGGTAGTTTGGGGTTCTGACAAATAAGGGTGTTTGTCATATTTTTGCTTACAATGGGTATGTCATTTCAACTTTATTCTGAAGGACTTTATTAAATTCAGTCGATAATGAGATTGAATCTTAATGTGACGGGTCAGCATCTTTACTAAATGCAATTCAAATAGTATAGAAGATGAAATTCATTTTCTACTAAATTGTCCGAAAATCGAAGAAGACCGTAATATCATGCTCTCTGGGATTTCGGAAAAGAATAGGAATTTTAATAATCTTAATGATAAAGACAAAACCATATGGATATTCAGCATAGAAGACTCAGAATTGCTTAAACTAGTATGTAATTTCATCCTTGTGCATCTTCCATAATATTCACTTATTGTCCATTTTGTTCAAATAACTTTATATGTTCCTTGGTAGATTGTGTCAACATTAGTAGACATCGTCCCCTGGTGTCAACTGTACAGTGGCCACCTGTAATGCTGTCTGCTGTGCTCTTGACACGGGTAACACATCTGCCATCTTATCTAGTCCTCTTAGGCATCGTCCCCTGGTGCCCCTTGCATTCAGACTATCCTAGTATGTTGGTCTGATTGCTCTGGGCACTGGCAGGACTAGTGGAACAATGTAACATTTCAAAGTTTTAATTCAATAATATTAAATAACATAAAACAATATACTTGATTTTATATGTTGCAACAATTTTGTATTTTCTTTATCACCCAATGGCATCGACCCCTGGTGTCTGCTGCACAGAGGGTACCAAATCATGCTTCCTGTTGTGCGGTTGACACGGGATAGGTATGACTTTATTTATGCTTATTCTCTTTTAAGTACATGTATATTATTGAATTTATAGAATTGCCATTGCAACTTGTTGAATGATAGATATTTGACCACACTCGCTTCAACAAATTACAATGTTCATAATTTTATTACAATTTAGTTTTTTGTGTCTAATTATATGTTTGTACTATTACATGCCTCCATGGGCCAGTGATTTGTTTAATAAATATTACTTACTTACTTACTATTGGGGTATATTAGTTATTTGTCATTTTAGTACTCATATTGTAATAAAATCACGAATCTTGATAGTATTTATAGATTGAAATCTCTGCACAGTAGAAAATTAACATAATGACTTTCAAAAAGCTAAGGGTATAAAGTTGTAAAGATCCATAAAAATGGGGTTGCAAATTTACACATAAGTAGTCGGCAATGTGGTCGGGGTTCAAATGACCAATCGAAACAATGTTATTTGTATTCTTCTTAATTGTCAAATTTGGACACATTTCTTGCAACACAGCTTCATGTTACAAACAACTGAATTGATCAACAAAGCAAATTGTTCATTTCTTGATTGGATTAAATGACAAACAAACAAATTTTCGGGTAGTCAGTGCGTTACTAAATGAATTTGAAAAGGAATTTATCACCTTTAAGTGGAGTACAAATCAAAATAATGACCAATCAAGCAGCACAGTAGTAAGTCCAACAGAGTATTAGATAGACTAATAGTAACACTGGTTACGGTAACTGTGTTTAGACTGTAAATATCTGAAGACAACGTGAATAGCATTCATATCGAGTAGACCGAATTATGCCGAAGGTGTACTTTTTAAATGCCGTGCGTAGATTATAACAGAATTTTGTGCTAAAGGATAATACATTTTTCTATTTCAAAGCGCAATGAGGAGATTTACATATGGATAGTAAAACTAGTGAAAATTATAATACATATATAGAAATGAAGGATTTTTAACATGGATATATTTCTTCGGAGAAGTAAACTTTTAAGATTTTCACGTATATACAATGTGATATGTCAAGTACATGCCAAACAAGATGTTTTTGAAGGAATCAACAGAAACAGGCATTTTGTCTGGATTGATGTTATGATCCATAGTGTATGTCGTAAGTTTTTGTTCTGTTTTGTCGTGTTTTTTATTTCATTTTTATTATTTTAGTTTTTGTTTTGTTTTTTATTGTTTTTTTTT